>PVNU02000965.1:0-15189 GCA_003013855.2 Liriodendron chinense | reverse complement strand
CCACGTCCTCCCTGCGTCAAAAACTCTACTCAAGGCAATGTTCATTCAAGTCTGGTCAACTTGAAGACTTGATATATAAATTGAACTTTCAGTATTAGCAAAAGTGTATTTAAAAAAGTTAAATTTCAAGTATTCAAACATAGGGAAAAAAAGAAGCAGAAGCAAAGTCATGCCTACCTTGCCAGTTGGGATGTTTGTTCGTTTGTGTGGAGGTTGTCTTCACACAACGGCTCACCTGGAACGGGTCAATGTTAGTTGGGTGGAGTCGACCAAGCTGTTGAGTTGACTAGCTAGCGAGTCTTTCCAAGTTAGGGATGAGTCAGTTGTGCCATAAACAAGTTCCTAAATACTCGGCTTAAAATCCTGAAACATTGATCCACCAACCCGATGGTTTCCTGACAGGTACTTGAACCTGATGGCATCCGGGTCTGGGTCTTGAAGAACTAGCTAGACAGACCAAAAAAACACCAGTGCCTTGCAAGACCTAAATGCGGTTAGCCCGGTACGAATGCTATAGGATCCAATCTAAATCCAACCTGTCGACAGCCCTCGTTTGGACTAGCTGGCGTCCACTGCATCTATCTGATCAGTTCTGAGACATGCTTTCTGCAGTCCGGATTACTTGATGAGCAGCAAGCATGCCTTTCGTATTTGCAAGAAGTAAATCATATAGAGTCCGGATCCTCCGTTAAAACCGAGCAGGGAAATTCTGCTCGTCACTACTTTGAGTGGTCCAACTTAGCCTGACTGTGTCAGAGCTCAGGCTAAGTTGGACCAATCAGAGCAGCAGCAGCAGAGGTTCTCTGCTTCGTTTTAACAGAGGATCCGGATTCAATCGTATATTGCAGCTAAAGGATCTACAGCTACAGCACAGATAAGCTGTTCCCACTATACACATGGCACGTGCTGCAAATCTGAACCGCCGAATAGTTCAGACTATGTTCACAAAAAAGAAAAAAAAATCCAAATAATTAGATTAATGATCTTTTACTAATGGGTCACTTTTTGTCGAATTTGCTTCTTTTAAGTGTCCACCCAATCGACTAATTGAGATCATATTTTTGGTGCACGTTTTAAGCAATAATCCAACCAAAGCGTGTCCCAGTATTTGACGGTCAGATTTGAAGATGAATATCAAGGGTCCGTATTCAATAACATGCATGGCCAAATGGTCTGTGAAGATGAATATCAAGGGTCTGTATTTAACGTACAAATGTCCACTGATTGGGGTTAAGAATGTCCAATCCATCCGACATTGGATGCACACTGTAGAAAAAAAAGAAAAGAAGAAGATGGCGAGAAAGTCTTGATACGCATAGTCAGGAAACATGTTGTGTTTGTACTCTTCTGTTTGTATGGTTACTGGACTTTCTTAACATAAATGTAAAGCGGGTTCCAAAGGCATTTTGTAATAAGCATCTTCCACAGTAAGATGCGTGTGGACCCCACTGCAGAGAGGGTGTGGCATCCAACCTTTCCAGAAGGGGTCGGCCACCTTGAAAGTTGGATGCCCAGCCAACGATCATGTAAGCCACGAGGTGGACATTAAATGCAGGTGGTTGTCAATTATTTTTATGGTGCAGCCCATCTAATGATGGGAGAAGCCAGATTTATAGAGCATCCTGTCATCATGGCGAGCTCTCATAATGTGAGGATTGGATGGAATACACACAACATTAGCCCTGCACAGGTATAAGCATGTGAATAGGCATGACAATAACTTTTCAAAGGCAGGTGAATCAATCCTAGAGGAGCCGGCCTCAATATATGAATATAAACCGTAACCAAGAAAAAGAAAAATCAAAAGAAAGACCTAGCATCAGACCTGAAGAAGATCGGAGAAAGAGGAGAGATGGACACAGGATGTACTGTCAACGAAGAAAGATACAGTGAACCCATGGTATGGATCGGCATGTACATCACAGCAGCTTCTATAGCATGCTTTCTCGCCATGATAGGTGATGTCATTTCTGGGTTCCGCCATCGAAAGTTCTGGTTCCCATGCAGATTCTTCTCAGTCAATGCCACTTCCTTGACCCTCATATCAATCGCGACAAAGTTGCCCGTCGATCTGAATACTCCAATGCTTCCGGTTTGGGATCAGCTCACCAAACTCAGCGGCACCGTCTTGATTTGCACGACAATGGCCAATTTCATGCCATCTTTAGGAACCATGGAAGACTCCCAGGTGATCTTGAACGTCGTCCCTTTGGGAATTCTGGTTATCACGATAATCATCAATGTCTGCATTCAGATGGTTACCGGAGTAATATTCCTCTTTCTGTTGGAACACATCATGATCCTGTTTTTCATGCTAATCATGCTCCTGATTTTTTGCTCCTCCGCTTTAGCGGTTTCAACCACAAAGCAGTTGCTCAGACAACAATACGAACTGAAATACCAGCAAGCAACGGATGATGATAAGGTGGAGACATCAACGCTTATAAAGTTGAGAAACGATGTAAGGAAATGCTGGATGATGGCCCATTGTTGTAGTCCTCAGCATGTTCTGAGTCGCTCTACAATGTGCACCGCCTCCGGAGCTTTTTGTCTCTTGGCTGCTCTTGTTTTAACCTGGGCCTTCATCAGTTTATGTTGGCTGCAATATTATTGTTCCAACATTCCCCCTCACCAATCCGATTATAACTGGTCGATTGTGTTTGTTTATTTTTGTCAATTTTCTGCAGTATGGGTTGGAACTATAGCCCCTGTTTGGAGATGGTTCAACGTCGTCAATTCGAGGGGCCTTGAAATAAAATCTTGGAGTGAATTCAAAGGTGAATTTAAGGTCGAGAGGTATTGGATCCAGAGATTGTTGGAATGGAAAGATCGCCCTCTACCTTTCGACATTGGGAACCGGCGATGTCAAAAGATCGTCCATGGCTCAAGAAACCGAGTCCTCAATGTCTGTCTATGTATGCAAATTGTTATAGTCTTATCAAGCAAATCCATTCGACTAGTATCTATAGCAGCCGTGAAGACACTATTCTGCTTCCCCTGCATCATACCACTGAGGTTGTTCAAGGCACATAGAAGCGTTTCAAACGAGGAAATGAGGTCTTCTTCTGGTTCAGAGATAGACCAAAGAGATTTCGTATTACACCTCGAGGGTGAAGAAAAATTGATCCAGTTGATTATGAAACAAGGCTATGTGGACCCAGAGAAATGGATCCAAAGAGGTAGAAAGAACCGACTCATACATCTTATGAATCTTTTAAAGAAATGTACAATTTCGCAAGGCTTCTTGGGAGTGGGCGAATTTGATAGTGATCGAGTTTCCCCTGTAGGTTCAGAGGAACCTCCTCCTAACATCTGGGCTCTGCCTTTGGTAACCCTCACGAGCATAGCCATTGCAATTCCTCGCATTCGCCAAGACCTGATCGAATCGGTGCTACTTGGGGTAAATGAAGGCCTTCGATATGTGAGACGAGTAGATAAGAAGCTGGATTTGAAAGGACCGGTATACATGAACGAGGCGGCAGATATCGTCTGGCTAGGTGTTTATCTTTACCATCGATGGCTCGATGTGGATCTTGCTGCATTGGGCCATGAAGAAAAGGATCCCAAGAAGATAATCGAACGCCTTGCAGAGATTGGAAAGAATTGCGTTCTAGAGTTTGAAAATAGCATGGGGACTGTGGGCGGAAACCAGAAAAGCTCCCTGAAATGGCCGGCCAAGGCATTGGCGGGCAATTCTCTGTATAGACTCTGTCAAACCATTCTGGAGGACTATGAAAACAAATTTGGGACGGTGGAAGAATTGTTAGAATGGTTGTGCGTAACGATTTCTGATATATTGGGCGCTTGTCTTACCAACTTACCGCATGTGATATCCAAGGAATGCTTTTCCAGTGCCATCGAAGCAAAGGAAGACAGAATTAGAAAAGCCGCTTCTCTTCTTGGCGAAGCTGAAAACATACTGGATACTCTTGGACATCAAGGGATTGAAGATCTGGGTATTGATCAATGTGCCTACATCGACGACTGGCGTGCTAGCAAGCTGAAGGATAAGAACCCATCTCGCGTCCCTTCGGCTACTTCCAATGGCGATACGTCTAGGGCTACTTCAGGTGAACTGCGTTTATCCATCGAATAGGGATCAGAGGCTTTTAATGCAAGGAGATAAAGGTGGAAGGTATGTCATTATTTATGGTTTCGATCTAGTTGATGACCAAATCTAGATATGACCCATGGATCATATCTAGATCTTTAAATTAATCTCCTTGCGTTGGGTTAGAAAAAATATTAAATACAATAATGTTTGATTATATCGAGTTTCAATTCAAACCAATATGGTGTTAGGATGCACAAGCCAATTGCATCGCAAAATTATTAAGTTTAAGCAAAATGGCAAAAATTAGCGATGATACACGGTATTCACAACGACAATGTAGCATTCAAATTGCAAATAACTTTGTTTAAGTCCAACTTAAGAGTAACAATCAACAGTTCCGATAATCCTATGTCTGCCATGTGAGGTGAATGAATGGAGCTGCGTATTATCATTTGTCTCTCTTCCATATTATTATCACACAAATTTTAAAAGTATTACAATATTCTTATGGAAAAATGATGTTGGGGAAGGATGCACAAACATTCGGATCTCTCAATTCCCAACCAATTGAATTCTAGAATATGAATGTGGAACTACAAATAAACTATTACCAAATATAATACACAAGACTTTTTACATAAAAAAAACCCTTTAGGAATAAAGGTAAAAACCACGGGACCTCATCTAACCAACAAATCCCCTATGTAACGCAAGTCACTTAGTGATTACAAGTTTCACACATTCGATCCAACTATCTTCACCCCAGGGAAGATTACAATGAAAGAGAATGATAGTGGATAAATCTCACCAATGAGATAACTTAAAGAGGCTATGAATGCGACTTGTCGCGGATGAATATCACAAACCCAATATTCTCTCTCTTCGATCTTCCTTTCTCTCTCTCTCAATATCTTCTTCTTCTCTCTCTCTCTCTCTCTCTCTCTCTCTCTCTCGCTCTAGAATGTGTATGATCTCTATTCTTGACTCTAATTCGCATAACATGTGCTTATATAGCAGTTATATAGGGAATTAGAAACAAAATAGGAAACTGTACAAAACAGTCTCGCAGTCGTTGGTCTACTGACTCGATGTCGTCAGTCACCCAGCAATATATAGTTAAAAATGTCCAGAGTGCATAGAGAGAAAATCACCGAGTTTCGATCTCCCGATACTGAGCCTCGATCGCCCGATAATCAACTGTCAATTACTTGAGATTGTCCAAAATAGTCCAGCGAGCAACTACCAAAATTTTGTGAGCTTCAGCCATCCAACCCAACATGGTTGGTCGCTTGACGACCCCTAATCACCCTATCAAAATTTCTCCTTCTGACTTAAGAGGAGGGCTTTATCGTCTTCAAGTCTGACAGGCTTCTACAAGTGTTGAATTTGCCCTTGGCCAACGCCTTAATCATTATGTCTGACCCATAATTATTCGTATGGATCTTCTCAAATTGTAATACCTTATGGATATGAAAATCCACCCTTTTAATTAGCGGCAGGTCATTGCGGACGAAGTGGTACCCTGTTCCATATGTGCACGAATTACGTGTTAACTTGGTTATAGGTGCGTGTTACCCTTGCGTAAGGCCCACCTTAATCATATATTTCATATCCACTTTGTCCATCCGTTTTTACAGCTCATTTCAGCAAAAAAGCCAAAATATTAAGCATATTAAAATCTCATGTGGACCACACCACAGGAAACAGTGATGATTGAACGCTCACCATTAAAAAATTCCCAGGCCCACTGTAAGTAGATCCATAATGTTTATTTTCCATCCAACCCGTTGATAAGGTCAACCAGAAATGGATGAAGGATCAATACAAAGATTATCTTGATCCAATACTTTTGTGGCCTACAAAAAGTTCTTAATGGTCATTCACCACCTTTTCCAATGGGTGTGGTCTACAAGAGATTTGGATCTGCTTAAGTTTTGGGATAACGTATTTAAATGACCTGATAAAACGCATGGACGGCGTGGATATGAAACAAATTTATCAAAGTGGGCCCCGCACGGTAAGGGTAACACCCACTAAGCTGTTGCCCGTCTAACAGCTAATCCGCTACCGTTCCAGATACGATGGGCGCAAGATGCCTCATGAGAAGAGCTGGTCACCACGCGTTAAGGAGGGCGCGGATTAGGTACTTCCCCCGCCTGTCCCGAGCTCGAGACAGGCTAGGGCTATGAGGACCACCATGATGTATGGATTTTATCCACACCGTCCATTCCGTTTTCCATCTCATTTCAAGTTATGAGCCCAAAAATGGGGCAGATCCAAACTCAATTGGACAATGAAATGAAGATTAAAGGCTGACCGTTGAAAACTTCTTAGGTCCCACAGGAAGTTTTGGATCAAGCTGATATTTGTGTTTTACCTTCATCCAGGTCTCTATAATCTTATGAACAGATTGGATGATAAATAAACATCACGGTGGGCCCTAGGAAGGTTTCAACGGTAAAAATCATTAGCACCGCTGCTTACTGTGGTGTGGCCCACCTAAACTTTATATGTGCCTAAATTTTTGTACAATGTCCTAAAATGACATGGAAAAATGCATGGACGGTGTGGATACAATCCATACATCACGGTGGCCCTCATAGCCCTAGCCTGTCTCGGGACAGGCGGGGAAGTACCTAATCCGCGCCCGCGTTAAGGAACGCCCCGCTATCCTTCTAGTCACGTGGAGTGGTTTTCTACGCCAGCTATGCAGCTGTATAAAATGATTTTTAGTATGCTAAACTTCCATGATTATGTGGTGGGGAGATTGTTGAACGTTGATTGTGTTGTTCGTATTGGCCCCAGTTCAAAAATCGGACGGCGGTAAAGATTGGAGAGATGCGTCTATGTAGCACAAGTATGTGAGATCCAGTGCCATGCATGTCGCCGTACACTGATCAGGTGTGCCAAATATTGTCGTTGAATAGCCCCACGTAGGATGCGAATTTCCTGCGAAGAAGTTCCTGAGCTGGAACCTAGGTGGGCCCACATGATGTTTGCGACCTATCCATCCATTTTATGAGCTCATTTTAGGACATGATAATAAAAATGAGCCGGATGCAAGACTCAAGTGGCCCGCACTAAAGGAAAAGGTGGTTGGGGAAATTCATAACGTTGAAACCTCCCTGAGTCCACAATGATGTTTATATGCCATCTATACCGTTCATAATGTCATTCCTACTGGGATGAACTGAAAACACAAATATTAGCCTGATTTAAAACTTCTGTGGCCCATGAATATTTCAACTGCGGACGTTCAATCCTCACATTTTTTGCCCACTTGAGCCTTAGATCTGGCTCATTTTTTGTATCATGTCCTAAAATGAGATCACGAAATGGGGGTAGATTTCTCAAAAACATCATGGTGGGGCCCACCTAACTTTCCAACCCAGGAACTTCTTGTGAAAGGCTTTGACAGTAAATCCGCGTCCCACCCATGTAATTTTCGAGCATGATATGGTAAACGTCGAAGGGGTCCGACCAGATCTGTGTGGGGCAACCGTTATGTATCCTTTTGTCCACACTGTCCATCCTTTGTCCAAGATCATTCAAGGTATGGGCCTAAACATTAGGCAGATCCAACGCTCAAATGGGCTAGCTGACATTACTTCACTAGTGAATCTAGCTCGTCAATAGCTAATCGCGTCCTGTCTGGTGTGGTACATTGGAGCATTGGATCTGCATCATTTTTAGGCTCATACCTTAGAATGATATTGAGCAAAGGATGGGCGGCGTGGGTAAAAGGATACATGAAGATGTGCTCAACACATATCTGGTCTCACGATTAAAGTTCCGAGCAGTGGTCGGAATCTTGGTAAGAAAAAAGGGTTGTTGATGTTAGAAAATAATGACCGCCTACATTTAATGTCCATGCGTGGCCCATCTGATGAGTGCTACAAGTTTCAAACACGTTGCAGTTGGCTTGCTCTGCTGCCTGCCACTCTCGTCAATCTATGGCCTCGTGCAGCATTTCTCAAATGTTTAATGGTTTACATCCCTTGGGAATATGTGGGTAAATGTGATGCCTAGGATCAAGGGGTTGGCATGGTTATGTAAGGGTGGGCCATCCACTACGTAATAGGCCACTGGATGGAAGGTCTTGATTCAACATACTGCTTGCAACGTGCACAGTAGATTGCAAGGAAGCTTTCTAGCTAGGTAATGTGTTTGCCCTTTATCCGGTGGGATCACCACATGAACAGGTTAGATACTAGATAACATCACCATGGGCCCATTCCATCTCACTATTAATTGAGATCCTGAGTAACTCTTGAATCTCATCTAAGTCTTTATGGTATCAGAGCCTTGATAGAAATTTTCTCTCCTTTTTTTTTAAAAAAAAAAATTTATTCTCTTTCAGTTAGATCTCATCAGCACCGTTCCTTCCTCTTTTTTTTTTTTTTTGGTCTTAATGGTCATCTGCACTGCACTGATCTGACCTGTCCCAACCGTTTGATCCATTCAATCCTTTGATTGGAACCCATTAGCAATGTGATTGGAACCCAAACCTCTGCACCCATTAGCAATGTGATCAAGCCAAAAACTCAAGTGGACTACATCACTTAAAACCTTCATGGGGCTCACTTTGATGTTTATGAGGTGATGGCCACTGTGATGAAGTGAAAACACAAATATCAGTCTCATCCAAAACTTCTTCAGCCCTCAAGAAGGTTCAGCGTGGGCGTTCAATCCTACCATCGCCAATGGTGTGGCCCATAATTTTTTATTCTACTGATTTTTTTAGATTATAACCTAATATGGGATGGCACAATGGATGGATGGAGTGGACATAACAGAAGACATCATGATGGGCTTTACAAGGGATTCCTGTAAGCATGATTGGCCAACATGCTCCTTCTGGTACCGGACTTTCCTGTTCCACAAGAGGAAGATGTGCCTTAGAAATCCACTCTCTGTCAATTAGGCCAGCCCACGTTAGGACATGAACCCAAAAAAAAATCAGATCAAAAACTTAATTGAGCCACATGACAGGAAACAGTAGGGGTGAAAAGGCCCACTATTGAAACCTTGCAGGGCTCTTGTGATGTTTATATGCCATCCAAACCGTTTATAAGGTTATTACCACTCGAACTTTGGATCTATCTACTTTTCAACCCATACACTAATATTAGTTGGAAAAATTAATGGTAGGAAAGAATGGCACATGGATGTTGTTGTGGGTCCCACATAGCTTCCCCCCCCCCCCAACACACACACACACACACACACACACACACACCACAATAGGTCGTGTAGAAACTCTTGTGAGTCTACCACTGAGGCAAGAGTAAGGACTAAGGACCCTTCACATCCTCCCTCTTGTTATTGCTTGCCTTTGGTGTTTAGAAGGCTTAAGAAAATAAATAAATAATTTTAAAAAAAATGGAACCAACCTGGCCATACTAAGCATAGCCATGTGGGGAGTGCTGGCAAGTAAACAAGCACCATGTGCGGGGGAGAACGTACATGAGATCCAAGCCCTCCATGAGGTGTGCTGCTGCATGAGAAAACTAAATATTGGGTTGCTTCAAAACTCAGGTAGACCACACGATAAGTAACAGCTATTCATCATCTGGGATCGTTTTCGATTACTGCCCGCAAGCATTTTTACTGAAAAGGGAATGGGAATCGGCACTGTTATCTTGATTGGCTAGCATGAGGACACGGGAGAATCTGCATGTAGCCAACCCGTGTGCGCCCTGTAGAAGAAATGGTTAAAGCATTGTTCAAAACCCCTACAACTTCGCTCGACTTGACTCCATATCCAGTTGGGTTGAGTTGGCTTGACTCTACTGGATTTTAATTAGTAAATTAATAAAACCATTTAAGTACTAAATATCTATTTAATTGGAAATAAATAAATAAATAACACAAACTATAAATAAGAAGTACATGGTTCGTGGGTATAGTTGCTTGTGGCTTGTGGCCGTAGGTCAAGGTTTTGAATCTCATGCTCCTCGCTCTCTTTTTATTTAAAATAATAATAATAACTCTCCGCTCGCCTCAAAATCTCATTCAGTTGAGTTGGCTCGGCTGAGTTTGAGACGAGTTGACTCAGCTGAGTTCCGAGTCGAGTCACCAAATTTTATAACCATGTGTTAAAAGTAGGGATCCACATTTAGCAACTTACATTAGGAGAACTATTTACTCGCTGCGATTTTTGGTATGTCATCCCCCTTGGGGTAGGCCACATATCAAAGCAACTTTTGAGAGGGATGGCAATGAGAGAAGGTGGGATCCGATGACCCTTTTCAGTATAACTAACATGGACGGTCCATTTCCAAAGGATTGTATCATCCATGCAAAGTAATTTTCTAGAGGTATAGGCGGTTAGAGTTAGCCCCACATGATGCATGACAAATTATATCAATGGGGATCGCCCGCTAGCCCAGCTGGTAGATGCCCGGGCGTTTCAACTGCTCATCTCCAGTTTGAAACCCACTAACCCCACCAGTGGGTGGGAGCATCTTGTGACTGACCGGGTGGGTGTGTTGCCCAGCTAACAGGGTGTGTGCGTTGCATGACTAAACCCTCAAAAAAAAAAAAAAAAAAAAAAAAAAAAAAAAAAAAAAAAAAAAAAAAACTAGTCTTATCAATAAAAACCATCCATTTTCTTAGCAGTTAATTGATTGAGTGATTAGAATCAACTGATTAACTTCATTCTTGAGGGGGGAAGGAATCAAAGATGGAACGGCATGATAGGCAATCATGAAACAGTACTTGTTAGACCTTCTCTAATATAGTCAAATAAATCAATAGATTGTACACTTTTCTAGCATTTGATCATATCATTATGATTTATCCAATGGAACGATTTTTAGGAGGGATATGATCAACCAAAGGTGGGCCTTATGTGATGGTCCATGTCATTGATTAGACATTTTCTACTAGAATCAATATGGTTAGGATCTCTAATTGAAGTGATACTTGAAAGGGATAAGCACTCATAGGGTTTCCCCACATGATGGATAGTTTTGATCATTAATCAGACTAGTACTGTAACCAATTTGAGCAGTCCACTTTCCTATTCACTGATCAAATGGTTAGGATATTCAAATCAAAGTGACTAAGCAGGGATATGTAATCAGAGGTAGCCCCACACCATGTAGTATCCAAATCAATTATTAGACATTCTTTAATATAATTAATACGGAGAATCCATTTCCTAGAAATTGGTTAAAATTGTTAGGATCGTCCAATTAATGTGATTTAGGAGAAATGACACTCAAATCTAGTCCCCATGTGATGGATGATCTAGATCATTGATCAGATCTTTCTAATGGACTATCCATATTGGTTAGGATTAAATGATTTTGAAAATGATCATACAATCAAAGGTGGGTCCATGTTAGGGGATGATATAGATAATTGACTGTACCATTTCTAGTATGATCAATTTTTTATCTCCATTTCCTTAGCCATCAATTGAATGACCAGGAGAATACAAATTGAAGTAATTAGGTGAGCTCATGTGAAGGACTGTCCATGTCAATAAATGAACCATCTCCAATCTAATCAATACAAATCGATCCATTTTCTAAGTGTACCTAATGGTTAGGTTCGTATGAGCAAAGCCATTTTAGGAGGGATGGTCAAACAAAAGTAGGCCCACATGATAGATGGTATAAATTAGTGACTAGACTTTTTCTAGTATATGTAATATGGAACTTTCATTTTTCAAACATTACTTAGATGATCAAGATCATCCAACTAAAGGAACTGTTGAAAGAGGCATGCAATTAAAGGTATGTAACGTGAAATATTTCAAATTATAAAATGATTGCAAGATACAGGATAGTAGTCTGACTGATGGTCTATTTTCAATGCATGTGTTTGTCTAGCCCAAGAGTGATCCATGCAAGGAGAGCATGACTAGGCTGATCACTGTCTGCCTAATCGGATAATTACCCTGGCCCATGGCTGATGTCCAACGGTATAGCCCAGTACCTAACGAGTTCGCTAGTATGATTTTCAGCAGAAGACATGTTCACAGACAGTATGGCTCACCTGATGAGTGGCCCAGAATCGGAACGTATGCTACCAACCTCATCTTCAAGGGTACGCAGCTGGCAGCAGAGAGTGCTGTCTTGTAGCCTGTGGATTCCTTGAGTGAATATGTAGCCCGCCAGCTGGGCCAGGCGTATGGATGGTTGAACTGTTCCGGAGGTTATAGGTTCCACGATGGATCTCCCATTATATATATATATATATATATATATATATATATATATATATATATATATATATATATATATATATATATATATATATATGAGTTTACCATTTTTAACTATGGACTAATAAAATCAAAGAGTGGTGCTTGCATTCAACTCAATATTTTGGGTCGACCGGATCATGCATCAGCCTGCCACGTGTCTGTAGAGAGATGGCTCTACCGTATCTTCTCCACCGACAAGAATGGGAACGACTATTGGGTCCGATCATCACCAAGCCATGGTTGTTGAGTCGCAGGATTCTGTCGGCCGAGTGCATGGATCTATGATCCAAACCGTTGATCTTATGGTTCTTATCCTTGATGTGTATACAAAGGTCCATAGTGGAATAATGCGGGTCCTGATTATCATATGGCTGCACATTTTTCATGACTCCGTAATCCAAACCAAGGATATGATGGGCCACACTACGGATGGAGTTCGCCCTTAAAACGGTCCAGATGGGATGATTCTATCTATCAGAACTAGGATTATTTATTTCCGTCCTTTGCCATCTTTTCTTCCCAGGCATTCGTTTGTAAGGCGTGTGACTCAACAGTTTTTTTTTTTTTTCTTAGGCGTCACATCCATTTTCTTCTCCTTGAAATCAACGGTCCGGATCCCGAACCAAGGGCGTATAAGGACGATATGCTCGTTGATACACGAGGGCTCTATTATTCCATCCAGACCACATTCAACAAAAGATAGGCCGAAAAAAGGAAGGGTTAGGATCTCTCGAAGTAGAAGATCTTCCGAGAAGCCCCATCTGCTGTGAAATCCATCTTATCAGCAGTTATGGATCACCGAGTGGTGGGCTGCACATGCAAAGCTCTTGTATCTCAGTAGTAAATGAGTCATTTTGCGACTCTTAGGACCCGATTATTGGGCGCGGTTTGGGTGGATCAGTGGATACTTTAACTGTGGGGCCCACTTTGTTGTATGTGACTTACATCCACACCGTCCATCCATTTTGAAAACTCGTTTCAGGTCATGATCTCAAAATGAAGAAGATCCAAATCTCAGATGGGCCATACCGCAGGAAACAGTAATGATTGAATCCCCACCATTAAAAACTTCATGGGGGCCACCAGAATTTTATTTACCATCCAACCTGTTGATAAGGTCACAAAGACATGGATGAAGAGACCACACAATATCAGATCAATCCAAAATTTTGTGGCCCACGAGAAGTTTTTAATGGTCGATTACCACTTTTCCCTGTATTATGGTCCACATGAGCTTTGGATCTGTTTCATTTTCGGATCACGCCCTAAAATGACTTTTAAAAAGGGATGTACGGTGTGGATATAGGGCAAAGAAATCAAAGTAGGCCCAACGATCAAGGATGCCACCCACCTCGGTGGGCCCGGGATCCACCGAAGCCGCACCCACGACAATTCCTCCTCAAAATAATACCGCGTAAAATGGTTGGTCTAAACCCGGACCCGCAAGGAAGATTCTCACAACCCGCGTCCCGGATTGGAATCCTCTGCACCACCTGTTTTACGGGGTGCATAAACACCTAAGTTTGGTAGGTCACCATGTTGTATACATGAAATCTGTTCCGTCTATTAGGTTATATCCTCGATTTGAGGCCCTAATACAAAAATTCAGCTAGATCCACAACTCAGATGGTCCACACCACATGGAACAATGAGATGGGATCCCAACCATAGGTTTGCTTGTGAGAACAATATGGTGTTTATCTTTAATCAAATCCGTTAATCAGGTGTAACTCAGGTGGGCCACACTGTGTGAACTTATCGGTTTGGCAACAATTTTTACATTGTTCAGTTGGTGTGGCCCGTATAAGTTTTAATGGGACTTCCTTACTGTTTTTATATATGTTACATCGTTCTCACCGGGCGCGAATTAGGTGTTACCCCGGGAACAGCTTAGTGGGTGTTACCCCTACCGTATGGCCCACATGGATGATATTTTGTATATCCACTCCGTCCATCCGTTTATACAGTCCATTTTAGGATCCATTTCCAAAAATTATTTAGATTCAAATCTCAAGTGGACCATACCACTGGAAACAGTGTGATTGAGTGCCCCACCATTAAAAATTCCAAAGAGCCCATGGTAAGGTTTTGGTAATGTTTATTTGAAATCCAAGCTCTTGATAATGTCAATAAGGTCTTGATGAAGGGAAAATAAATATGAGATTGATCCAATACTTTTATAGCCCACAAAACGTTTTTAATGGTTATTAATCACTGTTTCTAGTGATATGGTCCACCTGAGATTTGGATCTTCTCAATATTTTGGATCATAGCCTAAAATGATATGAGAAAACAGATAGACGGCATAGATATATAAAAAATGCATCAATATGGGCCCCACACGGTAGGGGTAACACCCACTAAGGTGTTACCAGGGTAACATCTAATTCGCTCCCGTTCTCACCTGATGGACGAATTTTATTTTACATGAAAACACGGTGGGCCCACAGAGCTTGGGTGTTTTCCGCGCGTGTAAAACATTTGTAGGCGATTCCGGTCCAAACCCGCGTCTCTCTGCTTCTTTCTCTCGAGGAATTAGAAAAGAAAAGAAAAGAAAAGACAGTAGTATTCGAAGGAGAGAGCGAAGGGAGAGAGATGCCGGGGACTCAACAACAACGGCCCCGGTCGTCGAAACCCGTGACAGTACACGGCTATCCCAGTACGGAGATCTCATCGGCCTCCAGAAGAAACTCCAAGAGAATCCATCTCTTCTCAATGCTAGAAACGATGTCGTACGTTTCTCTCTCTCCTTTAGAAAATAAAGAAAATGAAAATGAAGAAAATGGAAAGAAAATCATAGATCTGAAAAGTTTTTCTTTCCTTCTCTGTTGAATTGGGATTATACTGTTTTTTGTTGAATCTGTTGTGTTTAAATCTCTCTCGTTTTTCTTTCCTTCTCTTTTGAATTGGGATTATA
>PVNU02000964.1:0-58474 GCA_003013855.2 Liriodendron chinense | reverse complement strand
GATCAGGAGATCAACACCATTTAGATTATGATCTACCCTTAATCATCCATTTAATTAATGCGTTCAACGATTGGTGGTTAGCAAATCCACACCATTAGATCAGTTCGAGTAGATGTTCTACTCATCATTTGTTATAGGTATAGGAAAACCTACGTGGATGATCAATTTTATCTTTATGCAAAGATAAAGTCCAGTTAAAATTTCTATTCTGTTCAAGACATTATTGCGGGAAGTAAACTGCAAAGTGCATATGAATTAGCCAACGCATACGATTCAGAAGATTGGTTTGGGATCATCAATCCCATTATGTTACAATAATTAGATTTGTGGAAAGCTGATTTGCCTATACAAATGTAAGTATAACAAGATAATAAAAGAATGAAGCAAAGCAACATACAACTCTTGGTGCATTGAAATGACTTAATGGGTTGTTTGGCACCCGGTTGCACTCTTTGTGCATTGAAATGACTTAACGGGTTTTTTGGCACCGGTATTTGGGTGTACTTGAGGGGACTTGAGTATTTTCTAAATACAATCACTCATTTGGCACCTTGAATTTGGAGGTAAATGGAATCGAAGGTATTCCAAATACACACTTTAGGTGTGTTTTGAAGTCTCCAGTTTTTGCTAAGATTTGGGTGTATTCGGAGTGAAATGGCATTTTGGCTCCCTTTTTAAATATAGTAGAGTCACATGTGTGAAGTGGGGTCCCTAGGCTACCAATCCATTGTACACGTGGCACGCTAATTTTACCTCAAAACCATCCAATGATTGGCTGCAACACAAAAATCATATTAGTAGAATGATCTAAATTGTCCAAATGTTGGCCATATAAATGTATGTTTAAAACACGACGAGGAGTCGCTCGTTTGTGATCCTTACATTTGTGGCCCACTCAAGGCTCAAAATTTCCTCATTTTTTGCCAAAGTGTGTATTTTAATGGGCTTGTTACAATCATTTTGTCAAATATCATGTCTATACTAGTTTGGGATGTTAAAACTGATTTAGTGAATCAAATTCAGGACCTATGAATACACTAAAGAATCCCAATGCATGCCAAATACAAGCTCCCAAACGACAGGTTTGGATTCCAATGCATTCCAATTGCAGGCTGCCAAATGCAACTAAGGATTCAGAATCACCTTGATTCTAGTGTATTTGAGGGTTGGAACCCATTGCATTCCAAATACAAGCTCCCAAAGGAGCCTTAAATGAGAAGGAATTAAGAAAATGGAATGTGTCAAGGAAGCATGCCGAATTTGAATGCAATTAGGAGAATTTTTTTTTTGAAGAAAATTATTATTTTTCTTAAGCAAGAGAGTGAGAAGTTAAAAATAGTAAAAGAAATATTTGAAGTTGCAATTGAAGAAAGAATATAATAATATGAAGAGTGTGTTCACGCTGCAACAGTAAAATAATGAATTGGAAGCCATGATTGCAAAGATCTCCAAAGAAAATCAAAATTAAGGGGGAATTTTATTGAAAATTTATTTTTAAAAAATAATTATATGTGAGCCCACAAATTTAAGGTGTTCAGGAATATGAAAAGAGAACTTTATGGTACATGAGAATATGAAAAGAATTATGGAAAATGTGGAGTCATAGTTAATACTTTTCTTATTTTTGTAAATAAGTTGCTTGTAAATATAAAAGAAAATAGGGTAAGGAGAGTAGAAAAGATAAAAGTGTAGAATGAGCATTTGTGGTGGAAGTGGTTACCTAGTATATTTGAATCGAGTGAAGAAGTTCTCTTTTGATAAAATGCTACTTTTGGTAAAGTAAAGGAGCTCTGTATAGCTTGCGATCATACATCTCCAAAAATATTCTTTGTTTTTTTTAAATTTTGCTTCAATTGTGCATTCTTTTTTTGTCATTTTTAACTTCTTTTTTTTGTCTTGGACACTTTCAAGGAAGTAGGTTTATAATGGTAACTGGTGAGACAACAAGGAATCAACCCCTGGGATCACTCACACACACCCTGTCTCTACCAGAGCCTGAATGTCATCACTCTACTTGTGATCGAACTACGTTGCACTGAATTGTGAAGTCGAAACTTTAATTTGGTGTAGCCTTTCATTCATTCTAGTCCGTCATTGGATTTATTACATGATCTCCATCCAAGCATCTAAATCAACAAGAGCCGACGATTCTATAACTGGCATGCCTACTTTTTGAATGGTTCCATCGCGAATGAGAAATGTTATTCATCCGGTAGAGACGTGTGTGTAACCTAGAGTTGAATCCCGATTGTCTTACCATTATAAATCTTACTACCTTGAAAGTGTTCGAAACTACAAATCTTTTATTTTAAAAGGACGAGAAAAACATGCATTGTTGAAGCAAAATTAAAAAAAAAAAAAAAAACAAAGAAAGCTTTGAGGATGTACATCTTTAAGTTGTATAAAGCTCATTTACTTTACTAGAAGGGGTCATCAAAAGAGATCTTATTTACTTGATTCAAATATACTACATTACCACTTCCACCACAACTTTTCATTTTTTACACTCTTTTTCTACTTTTCTTACTCTACTTCCTCTTATGTTTATGAACGCAAGACATTAACTATGACTTTATGTTTTTTCATAGTTATTTTCATATTCCATGTACCATAATGTTGTCTTTTCGTATTCCTAAACTCTTAAATACCTGACCCCGCATATAAATAATTTTTTTTTCAATATTAATTTCCAAAAAAATCCTCCCTTAATTTTGAAAAAAAATTGACTTTGATTTTCTTCTTCAGAAAATTTTCAATTACGGCTTCCAATTCATTTTTTTTATTATTGCAGCATAAGCACACGTTCTTCATACTATTTCATTCTTTCTTCAATTGTTGCTTCTAACAATTCTTTTGTTAATTTTTTTGGGTTGAGAAAAATGATAATTTTCTTTAATTCTTCTTCTTCTGAAGCTGCATTATCTAGCTTGCTTCCTTAATATCTTCAATTTTCTTAATTCTTTCTCATTGAAGTCCCATCAACGCACAAAGAATTGCATGTTGCGCTACTTGTTTTATTATCTTGACACACTTGCATTTATGTGGGAGAATCAGCTTCCTATAAGTCAAACTGTTGCGACATACTGGGGTTGATGATCCTGTCCAATTTTCAAATTTTGTATGTTGGCACATTGAGATGCACTTTCAATTTACTTCCCGCAATATTGTCTTGAGTGGAATAGAAATTTTAACTAGATTCTCCATCTCTACATGAAATTTCAACTGATAAATGAGCTCTCTTCCTCTCTTGTTTCCCTAACTTTCTCTCTCCTCTCTTTTCCTCCCTCCCTTCTCTTCCTCCATCTCGCCACTTTCTACTTCTAGCAATGAAGAGACTCACGGAATAGCTGATTTGGTACTATGGGCCTATGGCTCTTACTAGCTTTGTAACAACAACAAGAAAAAAAGAATGTTTTGGCTTAGTTCCTTCTTTTTTCTTGATGATTTAGTGGCATCCCTAGAATTGAATGCACAAGAACACAACATAGCATGGGCAACATCAAATTTACACAATTACACTTAACATTTAGAGCAGACCCTGTTTGGATTGTAAATTACTTAAGATAAGCTACTTATCAGATAAGCCACTTATCTTGGTTTCTACTTATTAAGCAGATAAGTATGTTTGGTAAACAACATACTTATCAGCCAATAAGTAGATAAATATGTTTGGTTTCCAACATCATAGGTATTTGTCCCTCAAGTATGCTTGGTCCCCCCACATCCACTCTCCATCATTCAAGTATGCTTGGTCCCCTTACATCCACTCTCCATCATGTGGGGCCAACCTTTGATGTGGACCATCCAGCAGCAGGACCCGCCCGATTTATTTGTCTCATCACTGCCGTCCATCCATTTTTTCCAAATCATTTCAGGGCTTGGGCCCTAAGGCGTGGCAGACCCAAGGCTTAAAGTGGGTTGCACCACTGAAAACTGTGGTCATTGAGCACCTGCCCTTGAAACCTTACTTGGGCCCACTATGGCGCATGTTGGAAACACACTGTCCATCCAACTTTCTAGCCTACTTCAGGGCCCGGGCCCAGATATGAGGCAGATCCAAAGTTCAAGTGGATTGTAGCGTATAAAACACTGAGGTATGATCCCCATCCTTAGATTTTCTGTGGGGCCCACCATGCTTTTTCTTTGACACCGAACCTGTGGGTATGGCCACGTGGGGTCTGGGTACAGCCAAAACACAAATATAATTGCAAAGCTCAAGTGGGCCCCATCTCATGTATCAATGGTGGATGAATTTGCACCGTTGAAACACTCCCTGGAACTGCTGTGATGCCTTTTTTGCTAACAAACCTGTTGATTAAGGTCACTTAAACCTGGTTGAAGTGAAAACATAAATGTCAGCTTGATCTAAAAGCTTTGCAGGCCCCACACCATAGAAAACGGTGGTGATTGTACTCTTACCGTTGAAATCTTCGTGGGTCCACTTTCTTTCACACTGGGAGGCCCACCTTGATGCATGAGTTTTACACACACCATCCAGCCATTTGTACCAGCTCACTTCAGGGTACAGGCTTAAAATCAAGACTTTCAAATTTCAGGTGGATCATACCACAGAAAACGGTGCTGGGTTTTCCACTGTGATGTCTGTCTGTCATCGAACCTGTCCATACGGTCACCTGGACCTGGACGTGGGGGCAGGGCCCACAGATGGGGCAGATCCAAAGCTTGATGGACCCCCAGCACAGAAGCTACGGGGGTTTTCTGTCCACCGTTGAAACCCTTCTGTAGGGCCCACCATGCTGTTTTTTTTTTTTTCACTCAGACCTGTTGGAAGGGAAGACATAAATGTCAGCTTGGTCTAAGCTTAAATGGCCCCCACCATAGGCAATTACAGTGATTGACTCCCACCATTGAATCTCCTTGTGGGGGCCCACAGTGATGGTGATGTGCCCTCTCACCTGTTGTTATGGTCACACAAACCTGGGAGAGGGGACAGCACAACCATCAGCTTGATCCAAAACCGCTGTGGGCCCACCCTAAGAAACAGTGTTGATGAAAGATCCACCACAAGAAATAGTGTAGATGGAGCACCCACTGTTAAATCTTCCTCTGGGGCCCACCATGATGTTTATTTGCCATCTAATTGACCGTAAGGTCACTCGGGCCTCGTCATGGCCCAACCACAGAAAGGAAGCAGATTCAAAGTTCAAGTGGGCCCCACCCCCATGAAATAGCGGTGACTGAATTTCTACCGTTGAAACCTTCCTGGTCCCACCCTACCGTTTATTTGCCATCTAACCAGTTGATCGGGTCACACAAACCTTGATGAAGGGAAAATGCAAGTATCAGCTTCGTCCACAAGCTCTAGTGGACCCCACTCCAGGGAGCAGTGGTGATTAAAGGCCCACCCAGCCAAACTGTGACAGGTGTGCGGTTGAAGAGTCACCACCATGTTGGAGTGGCGGTGAACTATCACCATGTGCAGTGGATTTGGATCCTGTGCTTTTCTCCTGTTGATGATGGCTTTCCACTTTTCAGGAAGTGAAAAAAATTTAAAAAGCAAAAAAAAATAAAAATCACTGAAATACTTAACTAATTTTTAGTAAATAATTAACTGATGATTAATTGTTAACCAAGCTTACTTTTCTTAGATAAGTAACTTTACTCCTGCCGTCAGCTGGAAAAGTTACTTATCTACTTGCATCCAAACGGGGCTTTTGACTGCATAAGAACTTGATGTAGCATGTGCAGCGTCATATTTGTACTCAACATCTATAGAATTGTTTTGCATATTTTAATCATTTCAATGGTGCAGCCTTTTGCTTGTGGTTTCGGATTTTTGTAGACTGATCTGCAGGGAAACATAGATTTCTATATTCAGAACCTTCACTCATGGATAAATCTGCTTGGATTCCTTGGATTCTTTTACTGCAGTGAATTTGTCTGGAGAATAAAAGATTTACTCACATGCATATAATATTTTGCAGTTTGTCCAACATGTACCATGCCAAGAAGTTTTCAACTGTTGGCTTAGTGCCCCATAAGGCCCAGAGCCCTGAGCAGCTGGCAAACATTGGAGTTCTGGGTGGATCTACAGCAAACAACTCAGCTGCTTCTGGGGGAAGTGGAAAGCAGCGGTTACGTTGGACTTCAGATCTTCATGATCGCTTTGTTGATGCCATTACGCAACTTGGAGGACCAGATCGTGGGTATTTTCCATTAATGGAAATTCATTGCTGGACTTAAGATATAAAAATAAATTAAAATTCATTGCTGCACTTAAGATATGAGAAAATAAATTAATTTCTGGACTTCCCACTGTATTAATGCAATGCAGCTATACTGAGATGTTGCGTGTCCATTTTCTGTGGGTCCAGACTAGTGTCGACACTGTCAATTTTGCATGTACCTGAAGGTCATCTAGCCATGGTTAAATATCATCCAAAACCAAGTCCGCTGGGTTTCAGTGGGCAACAAATCAAGGCATGAGGCAATTCACACTGTAAATGCAGATTGAGTTGAAACGATTCCGATGAAGTCGGATCATGTCTTACCATTTTTGGTCTCTGGGTGAACCACACTCTGAAAACACTATTTAAAACCATCGCTCTAGCTATAATGCAGACTCTGATTTTCATATAGTCAATCTTGTTTTCTACTTTCAAATGTTCATTAATCTTGTTCTTATTACTACAGCACATACACAAGTACTTTATCTGCATAGAGCTTCGCTTTATGCCAGCAACTCATGATGCTTTATGTTGTTATTTTATTTGATGTGGACTTGGATGGTGGTGGTGTTTCATGAATGACGGTTTGGTAGAATGTAACATGCTATGCTTCATTGAGTGGACTTTGGGATGATTGCATGGATTTAGTTTGTTGTGGATCTTTTTCCAAGTCAATAGATGGTACTACGTCATTTATTCTTTGAAAATAATTATATTTGGCAATGATACATGTTAGGGTGGAAACTAAGCATATGACCTTTCATTGGTTATGTGCATTGGCCCACTCAGATAACACCTGCGGTTCTTGTGGGCTTCCTCCACTGTATGGTGCTATTGGAAGGGTTTCTGATTTTTCCTTTCCGGGTCAGATGGGTTTTACAGTATCTGATTTAAATTTTTTTCATGTTGTGATCTCCCATCTTCACTTCAGATGTAACATTTCATTGAAAAAAAAAAACCCTTATCACTCAGGCAGTTTCTAATAAAAGCTTATGATCACCGTATGGCTGCCCCAAGATTCCTGTTTGTTCTTTCTTTTGCCCTTTCCTTGTGAGATGAACTTGCCATTTATTTTATTCTGTCTATAGATTTCGATAAGAGGATTGATCACATACAGCGCCCCCAGCATTCTAAACCTACCATGCTGCACCACTTTCCGAGCCAAGGTGTTGCATGTGTAGGACATCCGAGCTCTACAAAAGCTGGGCCCACATGAAGATCGCCTGGTGCAAAGAATTAGGCTGACCACTCATCAGGTGGTCCACACCATTGAAATGAATGGATAACCATCGATCTGACCCTAAGTACTGGTGCTGCTCATCTTTTGCATGGCATTTATGTCCCGCACATGGGGCATGTTGACAGGATCAACCCTGCAGAGCAGAGCGGTAAGCTTAGCATGCTAGGGGCTGCATGTGATGATTTCTCTTTTAATGAATGGTATCTAATCTGACCTTTTCTTCCTCTTATTTAGATTCTTTCAAAGAGTGTCTTGTTTGTAGTCATGCAATCCTGATTTTGGTTTCAGGAGCAACTCCAAAAGGTGTTCTGAGGGTAATGGGCGTACCAGGACTTACTATTTATCATGTGAAAAGTCATCTACAGGTATTGTTATTTCTAGGGTTTTCCGTTCTCTAGTTCCAAGCCCTTCCTCTCTTAATTTCAGAACAACTGACCACCCTTCATCCTTCGTCTTTTCCTGTAGAAGTATCGCCTTGCAAAGTACCTTCCTGAATCTTCTGCTGATGGTAAAGATACCATTCCCTCCATTGCAGATTCCATTCAAATTGCTTGTTCCAATGGATGCCTTACTGGTTTCAAATGATCCTTACTTGTAAGATGATATCTGACTTTTAAATCCTATTTGAATATTGATTTTTCAAAGAACGTGAATTTTTTTATAGGCTCCAAAGATGATAAGAAAGATTCTAGTGATTCCCTCTCTAGCATGGATTCTGCACCGTAAGTAAAATACTTGAATTGCTATTGTTTGGATGCACAACAGAACTAAATTTTGCAAATGTTCAGTTACTAAAAGACGTATGGTAGTGGTCATGAGGAAGTAACCCTCAAAATTGCAGTTGCATTCCTTTCAATTCAATTTCAAGTTGAAGTTGAAAGTAATTTAATTGCATTTTGGAGCAAAAACTGCCATTTTGAATGCCAAGGAAATTACTGTTTGGTTATTTCCGTTTTCATAAATTGGTAGGTGCAATTCTATTCTGCAATGCAGTTCTTTGCTTAGTTTAGCATGCATGACTACCCAAGCTGGTAGTCCACAGGCCCAAGGTTCTTGCTGTGGGTCCATCATGGATGACCCGGTGCTGAAGTTGCATGATTGGAAGATCCTGACCGTCCAGTTGAAGTGAACCATTTTTTATTCTAGTTCGATCCATTCATTTGTGAGGCACAGGAAGCCCTACGAATGGTGGGAATTTTTTTTCATCCTAGTGAGAGGGTAGGGCCTGTGGCCGTACATGGTGGAGAGCTCTAACATCTGTAACATTGGTGATTTCATGCACTACCTTTGTTTTTTCTCCATCCAATGGTTTGGAGGATCATGTAACATGTTGCACACCCCTTCACCTTTGCAGAGGCATGCAGATAAGTGACACCCTGAGGATGCAGATGGAGGTGCAGAAGCGGCTTCACGAACAGCTAGAGGTTTCCTTCCCATACTCTTTTCTTTCTATAAAACTTCGAAAATCAAACCGTCCATCTTGCAGGAGCTTCCGTATTCATTCTCAGATCACTGTTTCAGGTGCAGAGACAGTTGCAGCTGAGAATTGAAGCACAGGGGAAGTACCTGCAGAAGATCATCGAGGAACAACAGAAGCTTGGTGGGGTTCTCAAGGCATCTGAACCTTCAACGGCCGATGAGAAACAGAAGCTCCTTCTGCCAGACAGCCCGGTGGAGCCTGTGTCTCCACTCAAGAAGCAGAGAGTGGATGGAGAGGCGCTGGACGTTACCCTGCCACCAGGGCAACCGCTTGCAGCAGCAGATGAGAAGCCTGATTTAATTGGCCCATGGGAACATGAATTGTATGGGAGTAGCAGCGTCGTTGGATTCGGATTAGACACAGGAATGGTTTTTAAGGAGAAAGAAGATAGTGGGAGGGAGAAGACAACACGACCAGAAGCGGGTCCCACTTAAAAGTTCTGAGACTGGTGGCAATACTCAAGGGACCTGTTGTGATCATGCAGGGTCCAGGTGGCTGTCCTGGGCACAATGTATCATTCATGCTGTCATCCATTTGTAAGTATATTTAGATTTCCCGTTATTAACTAGCACTTGAGTGGTCTCCTAGATGCTTGCACAAGTAATGGACATCCAGATTGGGCACTACCCCCACCAAGACCTAGCTGGAGACAAGACGGTCCTGTTAGGGGATCTTTGGGGCCCACCGTGATGTATATGTTTTAACCACGCCATCCATCCATTTTGACAGATCATTTTAGGCGATGATCCCAAAAAGGAGGAATATTGAAGGCTTGAGTGGACCACACCACAGAAAGCAGTGAAGATTGAAAGCTTACCATTGAAAACTACTTCAGGGCCGCCGCTGAAGTTTTGGATCAAGCTGATATTTATATTTTCTCTTCATACAGGTCTATGTGACCTTTTGAACAGGTTGGACGGCAAATAAACATCACAGTGGGCCCTATGAAGTTGTCAATGGTAGGAATTCAATCCTAACTGCTTCCTGTGGTGTGGTCCACTTGAGCCTTCAATCTGCCTCCCTTTTGGGCTTATGGCCTAAAATGATATTTCAAAATGGATGGACGGCATGGATAAAGCATATACTTCACGGTGGGTCCCACATCCCCTGACAGGACCATCCGTCTCTAGCTAGGTCCTGGTGGGGGTAGTACGCCCCAGGCTTTTTGTTGCGCTCTAGATTTGTCTCCTCTCTTGTATTAATAGCACTAGGAATGATACAGTTGGTAGGCTCTACACAATCTGGCACATGGTAATTATCCTCTGCAGGTGGGTCCCACCTACATGAGTTAGTTCTGCAGTTGATACCATATCTCTGCATTCTGTAGCTCATCTCTTTGTACAGTATGGGTTGGGATTGCTATAGAGTTCCTTCTTTTCACCATTAGATGTAGAGGAAACATGTAAAAGAAAAAGACATCGGATAGTTGATGAATTACGTGATGTGGTCCGTGTGTCCACACAGTATTCACAGATCTGATAAGTGTGGCCCATCTTCCAGTATCATGATCATTGGTCTGTTGAGTCCACACTCAAATCTCAATGCTGGAATATCACCAAAATATCCCAGATTGGATAATCCCAAGTGTTCGTTTGGATGCCTGGAAACCCTGCAGTTGTAAAGGATTCATCCCGTTCTAAAAACTTTATAGGTAAAAGCCTTTTTTTTTTTTTTTTCCTAGGCAAAAATCCTATGTATAATATTAGGCAGACCTACCGAGAGCATCCCATTTATGAGGTGGGCCTATCTTGAGCATCACCATGGGATAGTGCGTCCTGTCATTGATCTTGGCCATTCATTAGTTAAGCCTGCTGTCAGCATCCTATGTATAGACGTGGATTGCATGGTGTGGCACGACGACCTGGGCGGTGTGTGACGTGGCAAAGTTCTGTGAGCCCCACCATGATGTATGTGTTATATCACACAGTCTATTCATTTTGTGAGATTTATCTTAGGGCATGAGCTAAAAAATGAGGCAGATCCAAAGCTCAAGTAGGCCTCACCAAAGAAAGCAGTGGGAATTGAACACCTACCATTGAAAACTTCCTGGGGGCAACAGAAGTTTTGGGTCAAGCTGATATTTGTGTTTTCCCTTAGTCTAGGTTTGTGTGACCTTATGAAGGTTTCAACCGTGGGGGTCATTGTCCCCACTGCTTTTATTTTTGAGCTTATGCCCTAAAATGATCTTGCAAAATGGATGGACGGTGTATATATAAAAAACGCATCTTGGTGGGGCTCGCATAACTTTGCCGCATCAACGCACCACCAAAGTTGCAACACTGCAATCCACTTCCCCCACGTACCGGAAATCAGGTGGTACGCTCATCAAGTAAATTCAGGCCACAAGGTGGAGCTTTCGTTTTTTATATTTTTTTCCTCTCCCTAATTCTCATGAAAGTTTGATATGCCCGATCAGTGAACCAAGCTTACTTTCTGATCCAGGCAATGTTTCACTGTTAAGCTACCTGGTGAGTGGCCAAGATCTCTAACATGTTTGCCATCCAATAGTGGAAACCCAGCCCCACATGGTAGCTGTGAGGTGGGACCTGTATTCTATCAAAACCCAAACCAAGAATTGTTTCTACGCAAAAAATTTCAATGCATTGCGGGCACTCGAGGGAAAAAAAAAAGAGGGCATGCTTGCGTTTGTGAGAGAGAGAGAGAGAGAGAGAGAGGAAGGGGTTTTCTTGATATGAGGTTTGCCTGAACACATCCAGACGCACGTGTTGCAATATGCAACATCTCAACTTCCGAGATTTGAATTGGGTTCTTTTCAATGACCCAAACCGCTTATGTGATAGGGCTTCCCAAAAGTCTCTCAGGTTGAATATTTAAACCATTCGATTATACAAAGGCCATGGCAAACATTCACTTTCAAAGCAGAAGAACCAAATTTCAGAAGGATGAACTAATCGAATTTGAGAGATTTTATTTGTTGTCCATGCACCATACTAGGTGAGAAGCATCTAATAAAGGATTTGAATAATTGGAAGAAATCTAGATTTAAAGGCTGAAATCCTAACTTACAATGTTTCAAATAAGTTGGGATGTATTTGAACTGTTCTATTGATCTTCAATGCATACAAAGTGACTCTTTTAACTATGAACTAGTGAAGTCTTCCTTTCATTCCTACAATCACAAATCCATGCATTAGAATAGTCTTTAAACATAAAATTCATGCATAATGAGTGATGAATTGGGGTTAAAATATGCACAATTAAGAGCTCAACACACTCCCCAACCAGCATTTTGCTAGTCCCAAGCAAAACATGCGTGAAACAAGTTCAATTCTCCAAAAACCAACTCTCCTTTAGAAACTATTCTTCTCTACATCCCAAGACAAACAAGTGTAAAAGTCAGAAAAATTAGGTGATAGAAGTTGAAACTGTAAACTCTCAAAACGTAATAAGCGTCCATATGAAATTCCCGTTGATTGATTGATAAATAGAAGAATTCGAACAAATTCAACCTAATGTGCATAGTGAAAGTTCATCCCATGAATTTCCGGGATTATCTTCTTCATAGATCAACTAAACTATAGATCTTAAGGTATATAAAGCAACCACAAGCCTATGATAGGAATTTGCCTTACCGTCCTTCTGACGGCTTTCACACTACGTCCCATTTTCGGCTTTAGTTTCGGCTTTAGTGATAGGTAGCTCTTTTCAGAATTTTCCACCATTTTTCCATCATTCCCAATTTCATCCTTCCTTTTCTTTTTCTTTTACATTAGATAGGATTTTTAGAAATCCATATCTTTCGTTATTTTCCCATGGACAAGGATGGACAAAGTACCCCGGCTTGGTTTCTCAACACCTTAAATCAAAGTCTAGCTAATCCACAAATCACATAATCCTTTCAACCCATGAAAATCGTGTAATGTGAACTAGGTATAAAAGTGTTCAAATTTTCTATCACTCACATAAATAGGAGAATTCACATATAAAACCGTTAGATTAAGAGAAGTTCAAAGCTTGCAACATCACTCACTTCGTATCTCATTTTCTTATACTCATATCATCTTGAATGCATAGAATTAAAGTTTTCCAAAAGTGTTTTGAATTTTAGAAAAAGCGAAAAATTTCTACATCATTACTCGAAATGTCACAAAAGCTAGTAGATTCATCTAAGGAATCTCTCACCCTCAACCAAAACTTTACATTGTCCTCAATGTAAGAAAATATACAATGAATGCAATATATGAGAGCAATGACAAAATAAAGGGAGTGAGAAAGAGATATCACCTGAGGAATATATTTCATGGCAAGATTAGCTTTTGGAAATGGATTACTTCACCACTAAATCGACTGATCAAAGTAAATCCTAATGGGATATCATTCTATGAAAACTATTTAAATCATCCTCCGTCTGACTAGGAGGTTAATCCCAACAATTCATCCAAAAGCATAAAGTCAAGTAAAATCATTAGATGGATCAAAAGGTTTTGCAATAAAGTCATCCAATATCTTGCTTTACAATATACATGTGTGTGAGTGATCCAGATAAGCCACTAAAAATCCCCAAAAGGAATTTTAGTGGGTTCCTTAATGTTTTCACTACATGTATAAGAGAAGACAACATCATATTTGTCAAAAACAATATGCCTCCATTCAGATTTTCCTGGGCATTGATATTGCAAGTATGGATCATCCCAGGGTTGGTAGAGTTCGGTATGCATGATCTATAGAGGTGTGGAAGTATGAATTGATTTCTCAGCATAACAGGGTGTTGTTTCCACATCCTTCTCTCGGCGAACGTCATATGCTGATACCGACTCTAAAGGTGTGACCATATCCCCTATCACATCATCGTTCTTATCAAGGGAGTACGCCACGTCTTCGTCTAAGTGACCAGAGTAAAAAGGTGAGAGGGAGTCATCTTCCACAATAGAATTGATCATGTTTATTTCGTGGACCTCCTCATCTTCATCCACTTATTGGTTGTCAATATTGAAAGCATTTAACTCAATTGTCATATTGCCAAAAGACATTTGTATGACTCCACTTCTACAATTTATGATAGCGTTTGATGTTGCTAGGAATGGGCGGCTAAGTATGACAGGAATTTGAGGGCCAATATTAACCATGGGTCGTGTGTCCAAGACAATAAAGTCCACTGGGTAGTAGACCTTGTCAACTTGGACAAGAACGTCCTCAATCACCCCTCTCGGAATACGAATCGATCGATCAGCAAGTTGTAACGTGGTTTTGGTGGGTTTTAAATCACCTAAACCCAATTGTTCATAGACCGAAAAGGGAATTAAGTTCACACTTGCCCCTAGATCGAGTAAAGCATGTTTCACCCGGTAGTCTCCAATTACGCATGATATTGTCGGACTACCGGGATCTTTGTATTTCTTGGGCATCCCGTGATTGATAATGGCACTTACATTCTCTGTCAAAAATGCCTTCTTTTGCACATGTATTTTTCTTTTCACAGTGCAAAGGTCTTTTAAAAATTTAGCATATAACGGTATTTGTTTAATGGCATCCAACAATGAGATGTTGATTTTGACTTGCTTAAAAACCTTTAAAAATTCCTGATATTTATCTTGAAGTTTGGTTGAAATCAAGCGTTGGGGGAATGGAGCAACGAGCCTATATTTTTTCAGTGGCTCATTTTCATTCATAGCGGTGCTAGGTCCATCGACCTCTTTGGAAGATACCGGATCATTAGGCGTTGATACCTTCACCGGGTCAGATTTTTCAATAATTTTACCACTTCTAAGAGTGGTGATGGCCTTAGCATGTTTCATGTGTTGGTTAGAGGAACTAGGCATGCTTATTTCGCATTGTGATTTCGGATTTAGTAGGGGTTGGGCCGGAAGAAGCCCTCCCTTGCATTTAAGTGAGCCTTGATTTCCTCCACCGAATTTTTAAGCTCAAGCATTATCGTATCGTTTGATTGATTTATTTGAGCTTGACATTCCATGAATGCTTTCAATGTATCCTTTATAGGCATTTGAGGTGGGGCCATAGAAAATTGCATTGGGGGCCCCTTTTGAGGATTACTTTAGTTGGTTCCATTTGCCCAATTGAAGTTAGGGCTGTTTCTCCAACTAGAATTGTTCGTGTTTGGATTTGGAGTACTAAAAAGTCGTTGATAACTATTCAAAGCATTCGATTGTTCATATAAAAGTTCTCGAAACGCATAAATTATTGGACAATCCGGCGTTTGATGTACATTGGAAGCACAAATACCACAAATAGTTTCAACAGTCCGCCTTTGTTGGGTTGTATCCACTTTCCTTAATTCTATCTCCTCGACCTTTCGTGTGAGATTAGCCACTCTAGAACCTAGATCATCTTTCTCATTTAAAACATAAATTTCTCCTTTTTCCTTGGCATGGGGTTGTTTTGAACTTATCGGCTTAGATGTATCCCATGATTGTGTGTTTTCAGCCAACATGTCAAAATAGTCACAAGCTTCCTCCGTTTTCTTGTTCATGAACTCCCCATTGCACATCATCTCCACAAATTGGCGCATGGTTGAGTTTAATCCATCATAGAAGAAACTAATCAACATCCACCGTTCATAGCCATGATGTGGGCATGCGTTTAATAGCTCATTATACCTTTCCCAACATTGAAAAAAAGCTTCATCTTCTTTTTGGGCGAAGTTCATTATGGCCCTTCTTAGTGCATTGGTTCGATGAGTAGGGAAGAATTTTTTAAGAAACTCCCGAGTCATCTCAGCCCATGTCCCAATAGACCTTGGCCTTAAGGAATGTAGCCATGATTTAGCCTTCTCTTTCAAGGAAAAAAGGGAATAATTTGAGTTTTACAGTGTCCTTGGTTACATTGTCAAAGTTTATTGTGGCAATAACCTCTTCAAACTCCTTAATGTGTAGATAAGCGCTTTCGGAGTCGAGTCCATGAAATCTAGGAAGAAGTTGGATCAACCCTGGTTTAAAATCAATATTTCCCACATTGTGAGGGAAAACTATGAAAGAGGGAGTACTCGTCCTAGCTGGTTGTAAATAGTCACGTAAAGTTCTAGGTTGAGGTACATTCCCCACTTCATTCTCATCCAATTCAGTAAGGTTTTGGCTTGATTTTGATGTTGATTAGCCCCTTGATTTGGTTGATTTTCAGCCATCTCTCTAGTAAATTCAGGAAAATTTTTACGTTTTCTAGCACGAGGTTCTCTATCAATCTCTTCAACAATTACTCCGTCACTAATGAGTCGGTTATTAGAATCCCGAACCCAATGTGGCATGCAAATCCTAAAAGAATGAAACAAAAAGGAATTCTTTCTTCCTTCCTTTACTTCTTTCTAAGACCGAAGCACAGGATGTCTTGCAATGGCTGAGCCAGAAGCAAGGATAGAGACCGATTTCTCCTGGTCAATAGGGGTTCAGAGAACTCCCCACCCACTCTTTGAATCATTTGAGAAAAGTGCAGAAAAAGAAGAAAGAGGAATAGAGTTGAGAAGAGAAATCTCTGAGCACAAGGTGATCCAAGACGGTAAAACCGACCAATAGGAATCAAGGCAGCACAAGGCCAACCTATCAGAGATCCAAAAAGGAGTCTCCACCCTCTCTACAAGAGATGAATATGGTGGGAATGAAATAAGAGAAGAAGAAGAGTAACGTTTAGAAAGATAAAACCTGATTTGAGCACTTAAGATCCTTGTGTTTTCTTTAACTTCCTAAAATCTCAGAATTGTAGATCTAAGTTAGAATCCTGCGAAATCAAAACAAACTAAGTTAGTATTCTGATATTAAAAGAAAACCTACCTTAGAAAGCGAAACAAATCCTAAACCTATCTTAACACAATCTCAACTAAAAACTATCTCAGAAAATTCTAAAAATACCGCATAGAAATCCCCGGCAGCGGCGCCAAAAACTTGTTCTATTGTTCTTCAATGCATACAAAGTGACTCTTTTAACTATGAATTAGTGAAGTCTCCCTCTTATTCCTACAATCACAAATCCATGCATTAGAATAGTCTTTAAACATAAAATCCATGCATAATGAGTGATGAATTGGGGTTAGAATATGCACAATTAAGAGCTCAACATGAGCAAACCTCAAGGGGAGGTGTCGCTTTAAACAGGCATTTTGAGAGAGAGTAAGTTGTAAAGGGATTACACGTAATTGCCTGTATTATAGGATATAAACAGATTATAGCTAAAAACTGTTATATGAAACTTGACAAAAAGCTATGTTTCAGATAATAGGTAAAGTATTTACAGCTAAATAGATATTATGCATAGTAAAACACAAGGGTTGATATACACTTATGATATGTGAGGCCCATCATAATGTGTATGGTACATCTGATTTATCCATCACGTGCTTCCTTTGATGCTCTCCTATGGTCCTAAAAGACAGCTTGTTGATTTTCAAACGGACCAAATGAGGGAAGAATGGGACTGCCTACCATTAAAAAATTTCAAATTGCATGCATTTGGAGCCTACCATGGTTGACGGAGGATATTCAATCTATCTACTGTGTGCATGCTTTAATGCTTTTGCAAGGCTTCTAAAAAAAAATCATGTCCTTGTATGATTTGCAGATTTTGAAAAGTTTACCACCTAAGCTTTATGGTATGAATACCTACTTTATCCATTGTAAACATTTACAAGCTAGCTAAACATACAATCTGTTTACCTATAAATAAATTACCACTCAAAAGCCAAACACCTGAAACACTGTTTAGGTGTAATGTGTTTACAACTTAAAACTTTACGGGCATCCAAACGACCCCTAATACACCATTGAAATTTAAAATATTGCTTCTGAAATGAATACTTATGCTAGAGGGTCATTGCATGACATGTGAGCCACATCTTCACCCGATATACAGGGGTTTTCAATTCTGATAAGTGGCGCTTATGGTGCGAAAATCTGTATCATTGGTTTATCTAGTCTCACTGTCCATATATCATGTCCCCAGAATTTCCCGGATTAGGTCCATTGAAACTTTTCAGTTGAATGTAGAATTTTGCTGTATTATTTTAAGCTCCTTTCAAAAAGCCAAAAATTACGACGTTAATATTGTCCCATCAGTAATATTTTTGAGCTGCAATCAACCATCCACGGAGGGAGCTGTGGGCCATGCATTGGTTATTTCATCCATAATGACACCCCCACATAAGTGTTGAACAAATTGTGGTGCAGGAGGGTACCAAATTGTAGCTAAAGATATGATTGTTTACCCTCAAATAAACGGTCAAAGGAAGGCGTGGGACCCAATATGGATCGGACATAGCCCCATAATCAATTAATTGAAATTCATTCATTAGATGGTACCCTCTATTAGATGATCACCAACTGGATAATTACGACATCAATGTTCTTCTATGCAACTTTTAGCTTGATTAGAATTTGTAAAAACTAACTCAACCTAAAACTTAGGGTCCATCTGTCATCTCTATTTTAATTTAATAAAAGTTTTTCAAATAAGAGCTACTCTAATAAGTTCTTGTTTTAAATAAGCTTGTTTGGTAATATTACTTTTGCAAATAACAATAATAAAATTATTTAAAATAAGCATATGTGGTAAGACACATTCAAATAAGAGATTTTTGTTTAGAGGGAGTTGATGCTATGATTAAAGATTACAACAACTTCATTATAAGAGTAATCCAAACAGTTGTTTTGGTGGACCTCACTTAGATAAACTGTGCCCTAAATTGCAAAAGAATGGATGGCTATAATCTTAATGTTTTAAGACATTTGGGCCATCCATTATGTCAGACATTGGAATATGGATTGTTTATATATGGAGCCCACCTTTGATATGGATTGTCTACCATGTGAGCCAAACTTTCAAAGCGAGTCATCCATCATGCGAGAGCCATCTTGGATGTGGACCATTCATCATTAGGGGTTAACCTTTGAAGTAGCCCATCCATTATGTGGGACTCTCGATGTCCACTATCCATCACTTGGAGTCCACATTTGATGTGTCCATTGTGTGGCCCCACCTTTGAAGTGGGTTGTCCATCATGCGGGACCCACTTTTGATGTCCACCATCCATCTTATGGGGCGCACCTTGTATGTGGATTGTCCATCATGTTAGGCCACTTTTGATATGGGTCGTCCATCATGTGAGACCTTGGATGTGGACCATCCCTTAGGTTGGGCCCATTTAATGTGGATTGTCCATCATTAAGGGCCACACTTTGTTGTGAGACATCCATCTTGTGAGGCCCACTCCGTCCATTATGTGGGCCCACCTTGATGTGGACCATTCATTTTGTGGGGCCCCACCTTCAACATGGGTTGTTAATCACATGGGCACACCTTTAATGTCTACCATCCATCATGTAGGCCCACCTTCATTATCCATCATCCATCATTTGGGTCCCGCCTTTTATGTGGACCGTCCATCAAGAGGGGCGGGGCCCACTTGATGTGGATGGTCCATCATGCTGGGCCACATTTTAATGCGGGCCATTTATCATGGGGGCCCACCTTTGATTTAAACCATGCATTATGCGAGCCCACCTTGATGTGGACCATTCATCATGTGGGGCCCACCTTTAAATGGATAGTTCATCATGCCGGCCCACCTTTGATGTCCATCATCCATAATGTGGGGTCTCACCTTTGCCGTGGACCATCCATCACATGGGGACCACTTGATGTGGATAGTCTATCATGCGGGGCCACATTTTGATGTGGACCATCCATCATGTGGGACCCACCTATGATGTCCGCCATCTATCACGTGGGTCCCACCTTTGTTGTGGACCGTCTATCATTGGGGCCCACCTTTAATATGGGTCGTTCATCATGTCGGCCCACCTTTGATGCCAATCTTCTATCACATGGTCACGCCTTCAATGGCCACCATCCATCATGTGGGTCCCACCTTTGATATGGACAGTCCATCATATGGGGCCACACTTTGATGTGGAATATCCATCATGTAGGGCCCACCTTTAATGTGATCGTGCATAATGTGGGCCCACCTTAATGTGGTCCATTCATCATTTGGTGGGCCACCTTTAATATGGGTCGTTCATCATGTGGGCACACCTTATAGAGATTGTAAAGCGAAGAGAAAATGACAAGAAGATGGAAATTATCTTAAAAAGTTGTCCAAAAATTTGCAAAATATGTTTGCCCACATAAGCCAAATAAGCTCTTAAAAAAAAGTGACATCCCCATCACTTTATTTTAAAAGCTTTCTTGCTAGTTTATAAAAAATTAAGAAGTAAAATTAGAGCTTTAGCAAACAGCCTATTTTTTATATAAGAGCTTACTTTTTTATAATAAGCAAATAAGTTATCATTAGTAAAGATATCAAACGGCCCCTTAGCCATGTCAATCCAACATGACAAGATTTCAAGCTAAGTTAATCGAAAACTTACAGTACGACTCTATGACCTATGATGCCTCTGGCCCAATCACATTATCAATTGTTTATCTTCTCTTTCTTATAAAAGTGATATTCTCTTCCTTGTAAAGGTGAGAAATAAGCTGGTGAATTTCAAACTTACAACTTAGCTAAAACAATAAGTTTTTTAAATAGAGCGCACTTAAATAAATAAATAAAGTGAAAAAAGCTTTGTATGTGACAAGCTGGCTTTCTGAGAACAGTTGTTGTTTGATGTAAACGGGAAGCCATGCAATAAAAAGCATTGTAGGGCCCACCATGATGAAAATCTTAAATCCACTTTGTCTGCTAATCTCACTTACTTATTTTAGGTCATTGTACAGAAATAAGGTAGATCCACTTGTTTACGCTTAATCTGACTACGTAAAATCTAGTGACACAGATGATGTTGCGTGACAACAAAATATCAACAAGAGACAAATGAAAGATTTTTTCGACTGCTCTAAGGTCGAATTTGATCAAAATTCAAAAAGTTATAAGTATCCCAAAAGTGGTAAGTCCAGTTAGCTACTGTCTCATGGCAAATGAAGGATTCAGCCAATGTACTAGAGCATCATGCAAAAGATGTTGGAAAACGGACGCCTCAAATCAGTTGCACAGGGACCACCGACTGGTCGGTCACAGTGGATCAAGGTAGCAAAGCTGCTGTAAGTTTTTTGGGCCATCCGGCCAGACGACCGGTCGGCAATTTCCTATTACAAGTTGGATTCTTGTGCGGTGTTGCACAAAAAGGTTTCTAATTTCATTTTTTCTGCCTATTTAAGGAGTATTATGGGATTAGAGGTATCTAGGTTGCAAAGGGGATTGATAGAGCTTCTAGGTAAGAGAAAGAGCTTGAAGAAGAGGGTTTTCTTCTTGGGTAAGCTTGAGATTTCTCTTGTGGGCTTGGGTTTTTGGGTCTTGGGTTCCATCTCTTGTAACTTCTGATATTATAGTGAATTGGTGTCTCTTTGTGCTGTGGTTTTTTACCCGTGAGGGGTTTTTCCACGTTAAATTCGAATTGTCTATGTGTGGGTGGTTGCGTGCATTGTAATTGCATTGTGTTGTTTGATTCAATTTGCTGTTTGAGTTCGGCTTTGCTTCCGTTGCCGGCCCTCCTATCCCAACAAAAGAGACCCTTATGACCAAAGGAGCTATGAAGTGATGTAATAGCAACACCAAGTTGGCCTATTTCCACGGCGCACAATGCATGTTTAAGTGAAAGAAAGGACAATGATTGTCTACATGTGATATCTTACAGATAATTCTCTCCTACATAATGGATTGAGAACATGCACGGACCAATGACCAACCAATAACAAACGACTGACACACGTGGTGTTGCATAATAGGCCATAATTGTTTATGGGTCTAGACATTTATTTCCGCTACAGCAAATGTGAGGAGTAGCTATGAAGATGTCTTTCTAACTACTACCTAGAAAGTCTATAAATAGGAAGAATATCGAAGAGCTCTAGGCCCTCACCAACTCAACACAAATCTACAATGCAACATTGCTTATCTTAGTTTAATCTAGTTCCTAGCCTAGCTTGATTCTTAGTGTAATCAAATCCATTTATGTTGCTACGTTGGGCTGACTTTAGCTTAGGAGTAATGCAATCTAGTCCATCTACACTACTACGCTAGAGCGACTTTAGTGTAGCTCGTAGTATAATTCATTTTGTCTAGTCGTTGGACTAAGGAAGACCTTAGTTTTAGACCTCGCCATCTATGAAATACCTGCTAGATTGCTGAAGATTTTTTTTTTTAATTTGTAAGTGTTTATTTTTTTATAAATACAACCTCTTATATTTCCATTCCTTTTATTTCTCATGTTGTTTTAATTAATCAATGTTTGTTATCATGATAAGGAAAAGTTATTTCAACTAAAAGGCAAAAACAACTCATTATATGGATGAACCCCCTCATTCTCAAATTGCCTAGTCTTTATTATAGGCGGCTGAATAGATGGCCGAATTACTAAGTTCTCAGTCTTTCGGTCTATCTCAACACTTAAGGTCAAAGGTGTTCAGTTTGGATTGAGCCGTACCAGACTCTAGCATGCTTGACATTGCACACACTTATCAATGACAAAATTTTGAGGCAAATACAATAATCAAATGGGCCAAATCATAAAAAAAAGATAAGGATAAGGACACGCATTACTAAAACCTTATTAGGGCCCGCTTAAATTGTTAGACAAGAATGAGATCTATTTTTTCCCTTCATCATACTAGGTTGGATGTCATATGAATTTCACAGTGGATGCTCGAAACATTTTAATGCAAGCATTTCTCTTTTCCATTGTTTCCTATGGTGTGGCCCACTTAAGCTTTAGATTAGACTGATTTTTAAATTCACATGTGAAAATGTCCTAGATCAACTGGTGAATGGAATGAATATAAAAATAGACATCATAATGGACCTTACAGATATTTTATTTTTTCATGGTCTTGCTCTAGCGCCTAGATGAATCTGAGTGCTTCCTCTTAGAAATCGTCCATATAACATGTGTTCAAATGAGACTATATGTCTCCTTATGGAGGGATTCACATAAATTGCTTTATTATTTTTCTTTATAAAATATATCATTTTAAGAAACACTCATGCAAGACTAGTTGCACGTCCAACTAGTAGGGAGTAGGGCTCACAATGGTGTCTGTATAACATTCAATCTATCTAGTAAGGTCTTTCCACAATGAAAATGAGACTTTAAAAATCAATTGGATTTAACTATTAAGTGGGCAACACTATAGAAAATAACAAACAACCATAATAAAAAACTCCATATTCATGTGGAGTACATCTAATGGTTGGTATTGTTATTTAATTCGAACATAGCTACATGTGTAATGAATGACCCGAATTCAATTATGCAAGTGTGAGTATATAAGTTTGGGCTTGCCATAATCGTATTCTACTTAAATCGAACCAAACACCTTGTGACCCTAGGTGCCAAGATAGACTGATTAAAAGTCTTGATCTGTGAAGATTGACCATCTATTTACCCATCAATTGGTAGGGTGATCAGATGATTTTTAGAAGGAAGGGTTATTCATTCAAATGGATTCCTTTTGCGTTGGAAATAAAGACTTTTTTCTACAACAGTGATAACTTGGTCGCATTCCTCAACAAAGTAATATAAAAGATTAAAAAACTAAAAAAGAAGGTTAAGTGCTGATTTTTTAATCTAGATATAGATGAAGTACAATCGATATAGAAAATAAAGAAAGCAGAATAAATTATCGACAACAATCCAAGCTGGTGAAGCGGCCATGATCTTGATGATCTTCTGAACTTGGACGGTTATGAGATGATTATGGTATTTGGTCAACAGGTTGTGACCAGATAATCACTAAGGACTCGACGATTTGCGAGATCTGATGACAAGGTTACAGCTATTTAACCTAAACTAAACTAACTTACTGTAACAATGTATTGAACAAAAGCAAAAACTAAACTAAAACTTGTTGGGACTTGCGGAAGCAACATAGAGAAGAATCAAACAAAGTACTACAATCGCACAAGCAAATTCAAACATAGAACACACCGTATTTACGTGGAAGAACCCTTGAAAGAAAAATTATGGCATAAAGCGATAATCCAATATGATATATAACAAAGTTACAAGAGACTAAACCTTATCGAATCAAAACTTGAGAGAAACCCTAGCTTTTCCTCTCTCTCAAAACCCTCAAAACCCTTTAGAATGTTTTATGTTAACCCTAATTCTGATTACAAGTGTTTATATAACATACAACTGAAATTAGAAACAAATTACACAAAATAATGTGAACCATTAATCACTCATTCGATCGATCGTGAGGCCTCGATTGATCAGTTGGTTGCTTGACGAAACAAGTTCGATCGATGAACTTGTTAAAAAATCTCTAGATAGTTTCAATATAAATTCGAAATAATTCCGATCGATCGACCAATGGCATTATTTCAACATAGATTTGAGGCATCTAAATTTTCAACAATCTCCACCATGACTCTAATCTTCATGTTGCACCACGCCATGCTTGATCCTCTATCTTTAATTTGTCTCCATTATCACTTCTCATGCATACTCCGTCTTCACTCCATTTTCGCTAGACCTAGAGAAGTCGCACAAAACTTAAACTTCTCTACAAAGATCACCTTTGTAAGCATATTTTCGCCGATTCATGCTTATATGGATCTTCTCAAGAGTCACATTGCCTTCCTCGGGCACCTTCATGCCCCGCTCACTCATGTGGCCCAGACGAACATGCCACATACATGCTGACGTGGAATCCGCTACAGACGTTGCAGCTCCACTCGATAAGGGCGTATTTGGATCACCGATTACCATAGTAATGTGTGGTAAATGCACATTTTATGACGTGTATCCCGTGATTGGATACGAGCAGCATGCGCGTAATGATCTGCCTCGAAAATATGAGACGGATTCGGCGGGATTTCAATCTCCATTCCATTCATTTCAGCTGCTATCATAATGACGTCTCCTCTACTCGTAAGGCCATTTTTTAGGTCCTGCGGGTGCATAGAAAAACTGCTGAGAATATCCTCCTCCTTCAACGACAACGGAGTGATGTCCCGTTCCAATACTCTGTGCGTGAAAGCACTCCGTCAGCATCCTCTTGCAGGTACACTCTCCCATTCTTCTTGCATGGACAGAGCCATAAGGGGTGTCTGACCTACTTTACTCAGGTACCCATCCCTGGGTTAGGTTTCATGGCCATCTCCTTCAATGGACATGCATTTACACCTAATCATCTTGCATGCACAGAGTGATAAGGGGTTTACACCTATCCATGGGTTGGGTTCCATGCCTATCTACTTCAGCAGACATTCAAGCTAGTTAATCCTTGGCTTTTTCATGGCTATCTGCTTTAACAGAGATGCTCTTACACCCATTCCCCTTACATGTATTAATCCAAAAGGGGTGGCAGACTTACTCTTGTTGGGGACCCATCTCAGAGTATCGGTCAATGGCTAACTCCCTTCAACAGACATTCATTTACACGAAGTCCCTTTGCATGTCATCTGATTGTTGCAAATCCTACTTGAGGTTAAATAATCTGCTTAATCCATGAGGAGATTTGTCGGACCTTGGCTTCCTCTTTGCCAAACGATGTTAGAAATAAGCCATGCATTTCTAATAGCTACCCCATCCAAGGTAACTACTATGAAGAATGGGGGTCAAGTCCCGTACTCCTCCAAACCCAACATGATTTTACCCCATTGCCACAATCGGCTTCCCCCTTTTCATTTGTTGATTACAAAAAGGCATGTATGACTTCCACTATTTTGGCCTTACTGTTGTTATTCCTCTGATATGTATGTATTCTTAACGTCCTCTTCTTCATTTCACATTGGCATTAAGCTAAATTCTTGTACAACTGTTTCAATGACACACACATGGGTCCTTACGAGAAGGGTCAGAAACCACTGTGTAAAAGGACCACTTTCAAAATAGGTTTGATCCAACTGGAGATTTTATTTCATCTTTCTAAGTTATACTTGCTTCTCATTTTCTAGTCCTGTATAAGTTGTTTTCTTCAATTTTTTTTATTAGCGTTGCTAACTATTAATTACTGACTATATGGTTTCTGAAAAAACATTTGCATATGGCATTCTTATTATGAAATTAATCTTTTTATAATCTGTGAATACAAACTCAAATACTGATATTCTTGATTGGCCTAGTATACTGAGTTTTGGATGTTTGTTTACTTTATTCAAATATTTTTTAAAGATACATTTCTGCATTCGGTCAAACAGAGTCATTTATATTAAATTTCAGTCTTTATTCTCCTAGGATGATTTCAAATGAACTAATTAAACAACGTTGATCAAACTACATTTGCATACTTCTAATTCTTTTGTATGTTAGAAATTCTTTTGTATATTAGAAACAATGTCCAATTCAACTCATATTATTCATATGTGCTAGAAGATATGTCATCTTCGAGTTCTTCTAGTGATAATGATGAGAGATCAGCTGCAACGTCTGTAGTCCTTGCTGCTGCATATACTGTACTATCTGTAGCAGAATATTACCGATCATATTTTATTAGATCTCCATCACGAAAGTGTGATCTTGAACGGAGTTGGTTTATTTCTGCAATTATTGCTAAAACTGATGTTCAGTGTCTTTCTCAACTAAGAATGTCGAAACTGACATTCTTCCGATTATGCGAGGTTTTGTGAGAAAAAAATCTTCTTAATGATACTAAGAGAGTAAGTTTAGAAGAGCAACTTGTACTTTTTCTGCATACAGTAGATCATGATGTTAGAAACAGGGTGATTGGCCACCGTTTCGTCCTATCTATAGAGACTGTAAGTTGACATTTTAATAGAGTTTTAGATGCGATAAACGGTCTTTACTCAGATGTAGTCAAGTTCCCAAGTCTTGTGGTGCCTACGGAGATATCTTTAAATCCCAGTTAAAGCCAGTATTTTCAGGTTTTCAACTATGATTTATATAAAATCGTCAACTACTTTTCATTCTCCACAATATCGACAATCATCCTAATCAAGGTTCTTGGTAGGATTGTTTCGGTGCCATTGATGGTACACACATTCCCGCACACCTACCAAAATGTAGGGGCAGAAGCTATCGCAATAGGAAGGGCTTCCTATCTCAAAATGTGCTTGCGGCGTGTACATTCTACATGAAATTTATATATATATACTAGCTGGTTGGGAGGGTTCTATCTCAGATACACGTATCTTACGTGATGCACTCTCTCGTAAGCTTGATAATTTTCTTGTCCCATATGGTAAATAACCTAACTCTCATAGGCAAACAATTCTTTTAATGATTGATGAAATTATTGGAGGAAAAAAATTTACATTAAACAATGCAAATGTAGGTAAGAACTATGTTGTAGAAGTTGGATATGCACACTCTCTTAGTTTCATGGCACCTTATCGTAGTGTGCGGTATCATCTCCAAGAGTATCGTACAGGAAGAAATCCATCCAATCCGAAAGACTTGTTTAATTACTGGCAACTCCGCAACGTTATCGAGCGCTGTTTTGGTGTATTAAAAGCTCGGTTTCCAATTTTACGGATTGCACCTCAATATAAGATTGAGAAACAAGTGAAGATTGTCATCGCCTGTTGTGTACTTCACAACTTCATATGGATTGACGACAATTTAGATTGGGATATCGACGGGGATGGTGGAGTAGAAACTAACTCCGAAGGTGTCCTTTCTCCCAACGAGGAACTTCTTCAAGAAGATGGGGATGTCATCCTGAATGTGTCTCAGGCCGAAAGAAGTGCGTAGTGGCAACATCGAGATGAGATTGCCAAGAGGATGTGGAATGATGCTCATCCTTTGGATAGGAGGGATAATGTCTGAACATTTTTTTCATTTTTCTATTTTGGTTGATGTGACTGTCATAAATATTTACTTCATTTTTTTCTTAAATTTGATTAGCGTCTTTTCTCCATGCAGATTTGTTGGAGAGCCTTTAAACGTCTATGCGAGAGTTTGGGTGCTCAGACCGGTCGGGCGACCGGTTTGGCAGCGTGACCCAGATGCACAGAGGCTGGACAGATTTTTGCGTGCCCCAGACCGGTCGTCCGACCGGTCTGCAAGGGGCTCCAACCGGTCGGTGGTGAGGCAGCGTTGGGTGTGTTCTTCCCCGGACTGTTTGTTGCATTGGGCGATCAGTCGAGCACCCACGCGATTTCTTGCGCAACACGCGGGATTGCTTAAGATGTTGCTAATTTTAGACTTTTACCTATTTAAAGAGTTATAATCCGTGTTTAGCTGGAATCCTAAGGTGTCCAAGGTTTCCTATTCGTGTTAGGAAGAGGGGAGAGGTGTGTGTGTGAGAGAACTTGGGGTTTTCTCTGTTTTTCCTTGCTTGTGGGTTGCAATCTCTGTAATCTTCTGATATTCATAGTGGATCGTTTTGTGCTGTGGTTTTTTACCCGTTGAGGGATTTTTCCACGTAAATTCAGATTCTCTTATGGTGAATGCTTGTGTGTGATTGATTGCATCTTGTTTACTCGTTTGATCTCGCATTGCTCCGCGCGTTTCGGCATTCCGCTTCCGTTGCCGGTTTTCCCAACAAGATTAATGATGGAATGTTGTCTCTAATATGTTTTTCTCAACTGCCTGTTATATATGTTCGGTAACCATAACAATGCAGTTTTATCCCCAACATTATTGTAGGAATCACTTCAACCACAGCTAGGAAATTGAGACTAGAAATGATTGATTTGGAAGTAGCTCCAAATTATGGTTACGACTACATGGTGGAACCAGTGCCAAGAAGATCGTCAATCAAGCGTCCCCAATTATCCCTAGCCGAGAGCACGTTCTCTATTGACAAGCGGATCGAGTGGACCGTCGATATGGATAACATAATCATCGACGGTTTGCTTGAGGCTATCAATTTAGGCCGCAAATGCGATAATGGGTTTTGTAACAATTCGTACACTAGTATATGCTTGGAACTTAAAAAGGTGGAATAGACATACCTCATGATAAGTGTATGAACAGGATGCAAACTCTTAAAAAATGGTATACTGAAGTTAAAGACATGCTATCAGCTAGTGGATTTGGTTGGGACCCTAAAAGGCATGTGGTTGTTGCCTCGGACGAAGTATCGAAGGAGTATGTCAAGGTAAGATAATTGTTTACTAGTTCGCGAAACTTGTGTTTATCTTACTAGCCTTCCAACAATTGACATATATTTTTATTGTATTAGTACCATAAATACGCGGGAACACTTCGTGGAAAGCAAATTCGAAGATATGACGGCTTAGTGACTCTCTTTGATGTTGAATTTGCTTCAGGGCGTATAGCCAAATCAAGTTACTCACTGTCAAGACAAAGAGGGAAGAAACGTGTTGTAGATGACAATGATAGTATGCAGGGTTTAGGCGACCAGTTTGACGACACTGTGTGATTGGATACAAAGGAAAACTCCGAATATGTGCTCGATAGACGCGGGTTATTTAGCTCCAGACTAGATGGTGATAGTTCCTCGAGTCCCGCTACGACTTCGAATAATTCTGAGGCAACCCGGGCAACAATCAACTCTATAAAGAAGAAGAAAGTCGAGAAGCCAGCTGTGATTCTAAATGCTAGAATGCAAAAGGTTGCTGAATCTATTAATAACATGACCCAAGCTCAATCCATTAGCAAAGGGATGACATGAATGGGCAAGGTTATATATGTTCTAGAAAAATTGAATGGTCTAAGTGGTGACTTGTATACATGTGCTTCTGAACTTCTGTCTCAAAAGAAGCACGATGCGAAACTCTTTTTAAGCCTACCCTACGACAAAAAGTTGGGATGGCTAGAGAAGAAGTTCTTGCCTTGGCATGAGTATGATGAGGGTTACGACTAAGACTTGGGATGGAAGGTAGGCATGTCTGATGACTGATCCTTTTTTTATTTTTTTGGAACTGTGGCATGTGTGATTATCTTGTTTATCCTTCGTCGCGAAAAAAATGTAAAGTTAATATAGAGGCTAGCATCATTCAAGCCGGTGGTGCCCGATACATACAATCTACAAGTCACTGTCTGGACATACAGACTAGTTGTTTTGTTTTTTGGACGATGGGATGAATTTTTTGGGTTTGTTTATTTGGCAGCTTATCTGTACATACAGGTTAACTGGACAAACTATGTTTATTTGCCAGCTTATCTCCTATTGTATATGAATTTCTGTGCATCCAATCTGTGCCTAAGATATAAGAACATGCAAATATACTGGTAAACAACGTACATATACGTTATGGAGGTATAACCGATTGATAATTGTTGCCTTTTACCAATAGAGACTTAAGTCACTATGAAATTACAGATTGCTTATGATTGCAACATAAGTGATCTATTTCTTTCCTATATGAATGTGGTTACCGAATGTAAATTAGCTTGAATGAAGTGTAGTCCCATAACCATGACAAGAGCTACTCTCATATTCATCATCTCATTTTGGTAATTTCATTCAGCAGTTTAAGTTCTCCGTAAGTGTTTTAAAACTTCAAATGTAAGTGCTCAACACTTGCTAATCAATGTCCTTTTTTTCTGAATCAGGGGAAGATGAGAAAATATTACGTTGTATTCGTTGGTCATGTTCTAGGCATTTATCAGACATGGGCGGAGTGTGAAAGGCAAGTTCTTCGATATCCTCACAACCATCATCGATCTTTTTCAACCCTCAGCGATGCGATCAGGGCATGTAATGAATGGAATGAAGCAAATGATGTGGAGCAATCGGTTGTGCAGACACCTGAGCCCCATTCTGCAGGTCCTTCGACCACCGATCCCTATACGCCTGTCAACCTTCCAGATGGTCAGGTCGAAATTGGACGATGGGAACTTATTGGTGAGATTGAAGTTCTGTGCCTCTTCATTGCTGCAATTGTCATGGCCTTTATCTTCGAGCTTGTTTTCTTTCATCTGGGCTAGATGACGGTGGATAATGAGTGTCTAGTGGGATATTGTTTTTTGGACTGTATATGTGATTTTTTCTTAGAATTTATTTTTATTTATTTATTTATTTATTTATTTTACGTTTATATATTCTTTGGGACTTGTGGTGTGATCCATTTGAAACCTTGATGACCTTAATTTTTGGCAATGTTAAATGTGGTCCGATCTACTCATGTCTAAAGTTTGGCTGATTTAAAGTTAATAGAAATAGTGTTTTGGCCTAACTCGCTTTCATCCATTGATTTGTAAGTTAGATGAAAAGTTGATTAAGTTGGTTATAAGCGTAATTTAGGCGGTGATTAGTATTGTTCTCGGTTAGATATTCATTATGCATCAGTTAGGTCAATTTATCAATGGTGGGGTCCACTAGATCTTAGCCTTAGATTTTTGGGTCACATGATTAAGCTTAAACTTTCGATAATCAGGCATAGGTGTTAGCCCCTTAAGCATGTCTAATCGAATTTGTACAGTTCTTGTTGGTATCACTAGTTTGTTTCTTAGAATCAAGTATTAAATGTCGTTAAATGATAAAATAAATTAATCGTAGTGAAAATCTTTCGAGGATTTTGAAATTCAAATTGGCGAAAATCTGGGGCGTTACAATCTACCCCCTTAAAAACAATTTCGTCCATGAAATTGTCTAATGTCACTAAGTGAAGATGTTCTCGTTTCATATGCCTAAATTTTCGTGGATATCATGTTCATGTATGTGCAAGGGTATATATTAACTATGCTAGCCTAGGTCACAACGGTCTAACCCCCTTAAAAATAATTTTACCCTCGAGATTCAAGAACATACGTCAAAATTATCAATGTCGCACTAAGTGTTTGGCCTTAAATTTTAGCTAAAGGGTGGTGTGTACCTTTTCACGTTCGGGCTAATATGGATAAACAATTGTAGTAGATTTGAATCCGATACTTCGATCCTCTGCCTGACTAGGGCGGAGAACTCATTGTATCCCTTCCTAGTCCTGGTAGATCCGGGTCTTCTGTTCGTTCAAAGTAGTGAGTCCATTGGTAATCGCCCAGGATTGAGAATTGGGTCAGACCACGAATGCTTTGCAGATGTGTGGTTCCGAAAATCCGTTGTTCGATCATTCTAAACATATGGAAAAATATCACGCGTTATTGGTAAGTTCAAGTGTCACATTTCTAATCGTCACTTGGGTCACATTTCTAATCGTCACTTGGGTCAAGTTCTAAGAGTCATCTCATTTAAATCTTATGTGCATTATAGTGGGCACTCGCTTTCCCACATGACCTAAGTTATGTCTCTAAGTTCACACAATCATCCTAATAGTTCTCAAGGGAGCCTAAGTTTGTATTCAAATTCTTATTTTGTTTCGATCTTAGGGAAAGGTTGTGATGGAGAAGATCATCGTGTATCTCAGGTGTGCAAAACCTTGAATCCACAAGGCCACTCTTGAATTCACAGGAAAGAGAATAAATTTTATTATAAATTTATCGATGTTTGTCTCTAAACAGAATTACAATAATAGAACGCAAACCCAAATTAAGAGCCCTAGTTCGACTAAATTGGAACTTACCCAAAATAGCAAAATATGCTAAAAAAATAATTTAATTATACAGGATGATTTCTAACATTATAAGAAGAAAATTTTAAGAAGACACCATATACTAAAGCTCTAAGATGAAAAGGATATGCCCGAATCATCGACAACTTGTAGTTGTAGAAATTTTCGATTTCAACAGGTTTATTACTCATATTAGTTTTATTATTTTTAATTATTAAATTATTTTTATCACTTTTACAATAACTCATAATTAAGTTTAATATTTTATCACAAAATTTCAATCCATTTCAAGTTGTGGAAAAATTATTAAAATTTTTGGCGTACCAGCTGCTTAAAATTGACATTTTCTTTATAATTTCAAAACCGTCCGAAATTAGAATTATTATAATATTTATTTTATTTTCTATATATATTTATATAAAATTAGACTCTTCAATATAAAATATGAATTTTGAATTACCCCAATCGGAATTATAACGAAGGAGATATAAAATTTTGAAGTTACCTAAAATGTAAGGCTGAAAATTTTCAAAATTTAATATTTTTAACCAAAATAGCCCCAGAGACATCTGGTCGACCGGATACGGACCCGGTCAACCATGTTTCCAACCGGTCGGCTGGTTCTTGCCGTTTAGTATTTCTTTTTTTTTTTTTTGCAAATTATCAACACTTATAAAATTCTTCTCCTTTTCTTTTCAAACCCTCAAAACTAATGAAATTTATTTATTTTTAAATCCTTAACACTTATGATGATTTTTTTTTTAATTCTTACCAAATATATGATGATTTTTTTTTTTTGTCAAACCGTCAACACTTATGAAAGAAATAAATAAATTTCTCAAATCCTCAACACTTATGAATTCTTTTTCTCTTTTCAATCCTTAACACTCATGAAGATTTTTTTTCTTCCAAATTTCCTTCTTTCTTGCTTTGTCCACTTATCTAAATTGTCCTACGATGAATTTACACTCACACATGCGGTCCTAAGGCTCAAATTTTTAGATTTAAGTTTAAAATCATTAATGAATCGGGAATTCGATCCTAATGTTTAATGTTCACAATCTTATTCATCTAACAATAGGGGATTTAATCTTGTAAGTTTCAAGTTTCAAAACATAACAAATTGGAGAATTTGGTCTTACGGTTCATTGTTTTTATATTACTGGATTTCCTATATTGCTAGATACACATAAACTTAGGGAAATTCCCTTCCGGTCTAAACTTTTAATCTTAAACATCAGAACACATGAACATTGTGGTTTGTATTAGGCGCGATCGTTGGGGTAGCCACATTCATGTCTTCCCTCTGCTTGGTGCAACGTTCATGGCTTGAACTTGCCTCTCCTGTGATGTTCCGCCTCTTGGTCATGCCCATAACTACCAATGAAATCGCAAGCCATGACAAGGCTAGGGTCAAGAATGACAGCATCTTCAAGCAACTACTCTCACCTTACCTTGGGGTAAAGGAGAAACCCCCACACAAAGGTTTATGGAGCTCTTGAGGAGATTGTGAGCTCAAAATGGGAAGAAAGGGAGTGAGTGAGGATTGAGGCTTAGGAATCTTGAAGTAGAGGATGGAAGCTTGGAGGATTTTAGGGATCTGGAAGGTGAGTTTTTGTTAAATGGGTGGAGTAATGAAATAAGGAAAGAGGGGTTTTTGTTTGTGTTGAGAGAAAGGGAGAAAAAAAATCCCTTTTTAAAACAAAAACGGGTCTAATTTGGTCGACCGGCTAGCAATCTGGTCAACCGAATTACACTATCTCAACTTTCCAATTTCTTTCCACCTTCCAACTGTTCTCTGGCAGTAACAACCAGTTGACCGGTTTGCAATCTGGTCGATTGGATCTTGTCGTGTCATCCAGTCACAAACTCATCATTAGGGGCTCCCAAAAACCCCATTTGCTCTCTTGATCTAATCCCCATATCTTAGCTAACTTGGTCACATTTTCTTTCTCTTAACTGAACCACAACTCGCACAGATAAACTATCTATTGCAAGCATCTAAACACTAAACTCTCTCTATCTAAACTCATGGATCCACAAGAGTTTCTACTCTTAAGGGTTCCACTTCATCTTCTAACCTAGCCCCAACAAGCTTTTGACCTCAGGTTTCCACGTTGATTTCAAAAGTGTCCAAAATCCAGGACCTAAATCACGGTCCATCCACTCTAAGATTGAGTATACGTGAATCAAGGATTTGAGAAATCGAGTCTAAGGTTCAAGGTCACTAATCTCAGAGTCCTATCTACATCTACATGAAGTTGTGGTAAGCCCATAACTCACCGCCCAGTTCAATTCTAAACTCGCGCTTTGATACCAGCTGTGACGCCCCAAATTTCAGAGGTCGGGTACAATCTCGATCCCTGAGATTCCGGGTGTCAGTTATGCTTTGCGGAAGCGTGATTTCTTATTTAAGATTCATAAGGCATCAAAGCACAAATTTAGAATCAATTTAAGCAGTAAAGTAAAGACAAAAATTAAATTTAAACCTGACCAATATAAAAAGTGGAAGTATGACAACTCTCCCGTAAAGTCATCAAACTCATCCTGTAAAGCATCCGCCTCTGAGATACCTGCATCTATCACAACAAAGCCTGGTGGTGTTTTGAAAACCGTTCCAGGAGTGAGAGTGAGTGATCAACTCAGTGAGAATTATAATTCAAAGTTTAACATGTTATCAAACAAATAGGATTAAGCATTTATTCCAAACAAAACATCGAAGTTCCTAGTCTAGTTCATTAAGCATGAATGACATGAGTTCGCACACAATGCATGTTCCGAATATAACATGAGGAACACAAAGTGTCACTGGTGTCACATCAAGCAACCAGGCACTCACAGAACCTCTAAATGCAAATAGGTTGGATCATCCTTTGACATCCTGGCCTTTAACAGTCAAACAGTTGCCTAGGGGATCCATGACGTGTATGCATGATTTATTTGGATTTCATTAGGTCATTTCTCACTCAACATATTGGCGAAGCCAGAATACCATTGTCCAATCATTGATCCTGAACGGGACTATCTGACTCCCAACCATGCATTACTAATCATCGCCAGTAGCCCACGCTTCCCTGTCACTTCCAGCCACCAGATTACAGTTCCCAACATCCTGCTATAAACGAGGGTTGGCCAACCTTCTCGGGAACACCGATAAAGTTCGCCGCCCCAGTAATTGCTCCAAGGATACTACAGGGAGGTGACTCACCCCAGCGTAGGCTAACGACTCGGACACGATGTCCTATACCACCATGTCCGGCTCAAGAGGCTTATCGAGATCGCATTGCACTTATGGTTATTAATGAACCCACCAGTTTCATTGGACTCGGTATTCCGTATTCAGGGGACCGCGTTAACACAATCATCAAACATTCTCTGTGTCATGCATTGACGGATTCGATTGATGTCAGGGGTGTCCGTCTGGACCGGCATGGGTGCAAGCCACCCACGTAGTCCAACCACTACCGACCATTCGTGTTTCCCTCATACCAATCGAATACATCTTGGGTAGCTAACACATCTAGGCTACCCGCCTCGGAACGTTTGGCCAATTATTTTGTATCACAACTTCATCACAAAACTTAACTTACCTTGTAGCATGCTTTTAACCCCAGAAAAATCCTAACATGTAATCATGCATAATAATACCATCTTATCTACACAAAAATTACTACAATAAGACGATCCACATATGATGTAATTCATACAAGCAGTTCATCTCACATAAGCATTTCATCAAACACCTTAGCTACAGAAATTCAAAATATCACATATATTGCAATAATATGGGAACAATACAATTAACAAAGATAATAATACCCTAAAGGCTCAATCAATCCCAAATCCATCTAAGGTTGATAAAAGAAAACCTAGAGGTATAATTCCGCACCTTATTATTAGGGTTTCTCGATTTTCGAGCACCTATGGTCGAGGTTGGTTGGAAAATTGGCAACTCCTATTCACAAGCCAAGGTTAAGGGTGAGATCACATGCAATAAAACCTAAAATGGATTGAAATAGGTGGTACGATTCACATCTTAGCTCCGATTGCAAACCAAGTCGATCTAGACAAGGAAGTCGGTAGTTAAAGTGATGAACTCGCACCCGACGAGGATGAATCCTAGCATAATGACTCTTAATGAACAATTTCCTCTATTCTCCTTCATCTCTTTCTCTTAACTTCTCTCTCTTTTCTATTCTCTCTATTGCAAAAGGGGGTGAGATTTGTGTTGGGGAGAAATGCCCCAACATAACTTTATTTATAGGCCCAGATTTATCTGGATGGCCCTAGTGGTTAATTTGTCACACAAATGACCCTAGGAAGTGTTAGTTTCCTTAGTAGAGGTTCAACGAGACCCACACGAGCCCATCCAAACCATAGGATAGTTATGACTTGACATGATCTACTTAGGGTCCCAGTCTTTCATAATCTAGATGTAGCAATCGACGAATAAGATGACAAGTTTGTTCAATGATCACCGATCATCGATCGGGCCCACAGTTTTGTGATTCTATGCGTGGAATTATTCGGAACTAGGGCCCTAAATTTCATTGAAATCTAACGGCTCGAAAGCCACAACTTTGCGTAAGTTTAAATGGCAACAGTCACTTAAGTTCCTAGCAGATTCTAAAGGTATTCACACATCTCATGCACTCGTCTTGCGAGCCCAAGTTGAACGATTCGAGACGCGATTTCAGCTCGATGTCTCACGGTAAACATCAAGCCTACTAAGACAAATGACTTTCCTTAATTTTCAATTTAATGGCCCACTAATGATCGGTCTAGACTCTATTTAGTGTTTTTCAGGATTTTCGAAAATAGAGTTGATGATGAGATTTTTAGGATATGTTAAATGTGGTCCGATCTACCTATGTCTAAAGTTTGGCTGATTAAAAGTTAATAGACATAGTGTTTTGGCCTAACTCGCTTTCATCCGTTGATTTGTAAGTTAGACGAAAAGTTAATTAAGTTAGGTTATAAGCGTGATCTAAGCGGTGATTAGTATTATTCTCGGTTAGATATTCATTATGCATCAGTTAGGTCAATTTATCCATGGTGGGGTCCACTAGATCTTAGCCTTAGATTTATGGATCACATGATTAAGCTTAAACTTTCGATAATCGGGGGTAGGTGTTAGCCCATTAAGCATGTCTAATCGAATTTGTGCAGTTCTTGTTGGTATCACTAGTATGTTTCTTAGAATCAAGTATTAAACTTTGTTAAATGATAAAATAAATTAATTGTAGTAAAAATCTTTCGAGGATTTTGAAATTCAAATTGGCGAAAATCTGGGGCATTACATAAACGTTTCTTGGTTTGCATGTGGCTAGGACTTAGTGGTGCTGTGTCAAATCAGGATAATTCCTATAAAGCACAGTATGACTTGTCCTTAGTGGCACTTGGACAAATGCATGTTAGCTAAGATACTGAGAATCTCATGGGAGCATTAACTTTATCACATCCAAATACCTCCCATCTTTTTAAAAGGAGGTATGCCTGTGTTAAAGGCATACCAATGGAGAGGTTTTCTATACAGAAAATAAGGAGAGGAATAATATCTATTATTTATTAATGCCGCTTTTAGACAATCTAAGCCGTTGATAGTGTTCAAGGGACATTTTAACCTTTGAATTAAAGGGGGTGATCAGGTTCTCTCCTCTTATCGTAGCTAGGTTCCCATTGGACGTAAGCCATCCATCTTCAACTTTGTGTGAAAGTCTTTACGATTGTGTAAGCCCATCCATCCAAGCCTTTCAATAATGTAATACATGTGTGAGCTTGAAACTTTCCATCAGGTGAGTCGCAATGTCTAGATCATCCACATATTATTAATCCAAATGAATGTCCACAAATTATATTAACATGTAGCCTTAATGAAATTTGATATTATTTGATTTTCTGCAAATAAAATTTAAGCATTATTGAAAAGCTCTAATGTCATTCACGTGCACCTGCACAGGAACAACTACTGAATCACATGCATGTGAAACTAGCATACCTATCTTTTCCAGGCTGTCAACGGGCCAGGCCTGGGGTAGGTCTCGGATCTTGAATTGTTTTGGGCTGGACTGGCCCTATTTAAAATTCTGATTTTCAGGCCCGAGCCCGGCCCATTGACACCCCTACTTTTCCTACTCTTCAATTCTCAAGGAGAAAAACTTTGATACTCTGACAAAGTGCAATGGATGATACGCAGACACTCTGAGATTACTTATAAAATGCATAACTAGCAAAAATTGTATGTCCAAGTTTGTGTACCCCAGACCAAAAATTTTCAGTTATTAAATCATGTGACCATCAGATAGGTGGACATTTATCGACGGTCATTGATGATCCTTATATCAACAAACAAATGTCCAAGATTAAGAAGTTAGGACGGTCCAACCAATAATTTTGAGCCATCTATTTGCCGCACCTGTCATGGTTTTCTTTGAAATCTCACTTTTGTGGGGCAATCCTAATCATCTTGGCAAATAGACGGTTGTAAAAGAAAGGCCATCCAGTGGTTGGATTGGATCACTTGATCGGTTTGATTTTTGCATGTTTGGATATGAAATGTTCTCTAGATTCTAGTCGAATGGATGGTCCAGATCGACTGGCTCGATTATCCAAATATCCCGCTGCACTAGGACTGCTGTTAACTTATATGACACAAGAGAATTGGATCATTTTTCAATTTGATTACTCTAACAGAGCGAGGATTGAACGTTCACCATTGAAACATTGGTGGGGCCACAGTAGTTTTGGATCAGGCTAATATTTTTGTTTTTTCAGCTCATCCCTAGTAGCAACGACCTTATGAACGGTATGGATGGCATATAAACATCATGGTTGACCCAAAGAGGTTTCAATGGTGGGCATTCCTCTACCACTTTTACTGTTGCGCGGCCCACTTGAGTTTTAGATCTTCCTTTTCTGGGCCCATGTCCTAGAACGATGTGGAAGAAACGGACGAACAGTGGGCGCGGATTGGGTACTACCCCCGCCAGGACCTATATGGAGACAACGATCTTGTTAGGGCTCTGTAGGCCCACAGTGATATATTTTCTTGATCCAAGCCGTCCATCCATTTTGAAAGAGCATTTTATGGCACATCACACCACAGGAAACAGTGAGGATTGAATTCCTACTATGAGGGCCACAAATGTTTTAGAGCAAGCTGATATTTATGTTTTTCCTTCCAGGTCTATGTGACCTAATAAACAGGTTGGATGGCAAGTAAGGGGCCGTTTGGATCTTATGTTACTTCAGATAAGCTACTTATCTTGGTTTATATGACCTACAAATGCATGAGTAGCTTATCTTGGTTTTCACTTTTTTATTTTTTATGAGTTAGTTCACACACCCCATTGTTAGTACACCCACCCACCAAAGTTAGTCACATCACAATGTTAGCCATCCTCACTATAGGAATTGATACCATGAAACCAGGCTATCTTCACTCACTCAGCCACTTGAGCTATGGACCTGGCTGTTATCTTGGTTTTCACTTATTAAGCTGAAGTGATAAGTAATTTTAAATGAAAAAAGCTATTTATAATTGATCTTAAGCCAAACTTATTCTAAATAAGTTACTTATCTACTGAGGCAAGTAGAAAAGTTAACTTATTTGGTGGTATCCAAATGGGCCCTAGATCTCACAGTGGGCCCAAGGAAGGTTTCAATGGTAGGGGTCAATGTCACCACTGCTTCTTGTGGTATGGTCCACTTGATTGTTTGATGTACCTCCTTTTTAGGATCGTGCTCTAAAATGATCCTTCGAAATAGATGGGCGACTTGGATAAAGCACACATGTCATAGTGGGCCTTGCAGAGGCCCTTAGAAAACTGTCTATCTCCAGCAGGGTCTAGAGATGTTAATGGGCCAGGCGTGGGCCTAAAAAATCTGAATTTTGAATAGACCCGAAGGAGTTAAAAATCTGGATCTTTGCCACGAGCTTATTGTCGGTATTCGTGTCACCAGTAGCTAGGGCTGCATTTGTTTTATCCACGCAGTCCTCCATTTTTACAGATTATTTTAAGGCATGAGACAAAAAGTGAGGCGGATACACAGCTAAAGTGGACCACACAATAGGAAACAGTGAGGAGAATGATGTCCACAGTTGAAACCTTCCTAGGCCCACAGTGATGCTTATTTTTCATCCAACCTGTTCATAAGATCACAAAAAACTGCATAAATAGAAAACCAAAATATCAGCTTGATCCAACACTTCTATGGGCCTTAAAGTTTTTCCTACAGTGAGTATTCAATCCCAACTGTTTCCTATGGTGTGGTCCACTTAAGCTTTGTATCTGCCTCATTTTTTATATCATGCCTTATAATGATCTCTAAAAATGGATGGACGGCATGGATAAAACAAATACATCATAATGGGACTCCACAGAGCTTTGCCACCAGCTTGCTCGTTAGTGGTCACCTCATGGGCCAACCCGTGACCGTCCCGGTGGGAGTAGTACTCAATCCACACCCATGCCTGTGATTTATCACAAACATCATGATGGGTTGAGCAATTGGGTGCGGATTAGGTACCGAGGACCTAGCTAGAGACGGATGGGCATATTAGGGTCTCTGTGGGGCCCACTGTGATGTATATATTTTATCTGGGCCGTCCATCTATTTTGAAATGCCATTTTAGGGCATGAGCCCAAAAATCAGGTAGATCTAACTCTCAAGTGGACCACACCACAAGAGGCACTTTGAAAACTGCTTGGGAGCTGCAGAGGTTTTGTACAAGGCTGATATTTCTATCTTACTTTCATACAGGTCGATGAGACTTTACGATTAGGTTAGATGGCACATAAACATCACGGTGGGCCCCAGGAAGTTTTCAATGGTAGGAGCTCAATCCCCACTTCTTGTGGTGTGGTCCACTTGAGACTTACATCTGCCTTATTTTCGGAATCACATCCTAAAATGTCATTTCAAAATAGATGGACGGCAGGGATAAAACATATACATCACGGTGGGCCCCACAGAGACCCTAACATGCCCCTCGATCTCTAGCCGGGTCCTGGTGGGGGTAGTACCCAATCCGCGCCCGCGACGTAAGGGAGCGAATTAGGTGTTACCCGGGAACAGCTTAGTGGGCGTTAACCCTACCTTGTGGCCCACATGGATAGTATTTTGTATATCCATGCCGTCCATCCGTTTCTATGTCCCAATTCTGGATGGTATTCCAAAAATTATACAAATCCAAATCTCAAGTGGACCATCTTACTGAAAACAGTGGCTAATTGAATGCTGACCATTAAAATTTCCAAAGAGCCCATCATAAGATTTTGGTAATGTTTATTTGCAATCCAAGCTCTTGATAATGTCAAGAAGGTCTGGATGACGGGAAAATTTAAAGATTAGCTTGATCTAAAACTTTTGTGGCCCCTAAAATGCTTTTAATGATTATTCATCACTCTTTTTATTGGTATGGTCCACCTGAAATTTAGATATTTTTATAATTTTGGATCTCATAATTATATTAGATGTAACAACAGATGAACGGCATGGATATACAAAAAATACATCAAGGTAGGCCCACACGTTAATGGTAACACCCACTAAACCTGATTCGCTCCCGCAAAATAACACCCACGGCAATGTAAAAAGTCAACGCTCCGTACTCCACGACAGGAATCTTCCAATCAATCTTACTTTAGGCCATGACCTGTCTTTTGTGGGTCCCACAGTTTTGACGGTCCAGTCAGAGTCATGTGTACGGGCTTGTGTGTAAAGGAGGTGAAAAAAGTACTATACGGAGTGTGATGCTTGATGTGCAGGCACCATGAAATTGCATATTCTTTATAAAATTAAATTAAAACAAACCGTCCAAACGGTGGGTCGTAAATTGGATGGCTGGTAAAATAGAAAATCACACTCATTTGATTTCTAAACCAGCAGATTCTTGGACATTTAATGAACGGTCAAGATAAGACATACAAAACCATCCTAATTCAACATGAATGGCTTTTTTTCAGTAGTTATGATCGTTTAATCAACCTGAATTTCAGCTGATTATCTAATTTTGGTGGGTCTTAATGTTTGAACAGTTTGTGTTTAGTTGTTGTATGATATGTGTACGGATTCTGAGTGCTTGTGTATGAACCATCACGCTCTGCCAGAGTACCGGATCAGTCCACAGTAATGAGTGTATGCGGATGAACTGTCGCCGTCTGCCACAGTAAATGAAATACAGCTTTCCTAAGTCCACTCGCAGGTATATGGCTGACCCACTCACACGCCACCATATATTGCAGCATGGTACACGTATACAAGATCCAAGCCGTTCTTGGGATGGGCCCTTGATGAACATCTTAAAGCAAGTTCAGTCTATCAACAATGTAGTTCAAAATTTAAAAAAAAAGATTGACTGGTTAAAGATTCTTCCATTTCTAAGTGGCTAACCTGTTTGGTAGACTAGTCTGATTTGTATCAAAGATCATATCAACGGTGGGGCCTATGCAATCGATGGCTTGGATCTTGCGCACGTGGGGGCGTTGATTTGGGCATGTGCGGATTAAGTGCTGCCCCCTCAATCAACACAGTGCAGCCCTGAACGTTTGGCCCACCTTATACCACGCCATCCATCCATTTTGCTCGATCATTTTAGAGAATTAGCCCAAAAGTGAAGTAGAACCAAGTGAGCTCAGATTAGGTACTATCCCAACGGACGGGTGCATGGAGAGTAAGTGGGGCTTGCACCAATGTATTAAGTCGGTCAGCTCTTTATTAATAACGAGGTGCGGCACTTGCTCTCCACCAACCAATATTAAGGTGCAACAGACCTCATCTCTCTCCAACTACGTCTTAATGGTAGCAGTACTTAATCCAAGCTCAACCCAAATACCAACTACACTACAACACATGATACAGTGGTGATTGAACGTTAAAATCTTCTTGTGAGCTGCAGAAGTTTTGGATCAAGATGATATTTATCTTATCCTTTCATCCATTTAGGTGTAACTTTATCAACAGGTTGGAAATAATCATTACGGTGAGCCGTAGGAAATTTTATTATTGGACGTTCAATCATCACTGTTTCCTATGGTGTTGTCCACCTGAGATTTGGATATGCTCCATTTTTGGTTTCGTACAATAAAATGATATGGAAAAGCGGATAAACGGTGTGGATAATACATACATCAAGGTGGGCCCACGGTCAGTGCGGCACCCTGTGGTTGGAAGCCGGGGCCATCTAATCCGCTCCCATTTGGATGCCTCTATCCCGCGCGTGTGCTTACCTCTCTCCCTGCAACTCTCTCTCTCTCTCTCTCTCTCTCTCTCTCTCCATAGAACACCTATAAAAACTGTCAAAATCCAAACCCTAGATCTCCTGACTGGAAATCAATGGCAGTCTCCGCCTCGTCTCTGAGGACGGAGGCGATTCGCCAAACCCTAACCCTAATTCTCCTGCTGTTAGTGATGCTGCTGCTTCCGTCGGCTTCTCCGAACAGCGAGAGCGACGCTCTCCACGCGCTGCGGCGGAGCTTGTCGGATCCGGACAACGTGCTCGAGAGCTGGGACCCGACGCTTGTGAATCCCTGCACTTGGTTCCACATCACCTGCAATCAGGACAATCGAGTCACCAGATTGTAATCCCCTCTCTCTTTCTCTGCATTTCTCGTTCTGTGGAGATTTTGATACGATTTCTAGGGTTTTGTTCGTTGCAGCAGTGAAAAATTGTCTTTTTAAGTAGAGAAGAAATGCTGAGCGCGGTCGATCGAGTGTGAATTTCATTGCTAGTGAAAACGAGAAATGCCTGCGAGATCGTAGCCGTTCATTGGGCGATCCCCACTATGTAGACGCCATCTCTTGAAAATCAAGCCGATACGATCATTAGGTGGGCCAGAAATGTAAATAGAATTTGGATGGCGTCTATTTAGTGGTGATTGCCAGATGAGCGGCTCTGGTCTTCCGCACATTTTTTTTCGTCCCACCTTTGATGTTAGTGCACTTAGTACTCCGGTTTTTAGAGCAACATCTTTTCAAATTTGATCTTTTTGAAGTTGTGAGGATTCTGATTCAGAGATATGGTGAGAGAAATTATTGCATCTTTTTAGTTTGAGGATTCGGTGGACTGATGATCTCTCAAAATATAAGGTTGATTGATAATGTTCGGTTCGTTTTTATGGTGTTTTTTGCTGTGGTGCAATAACAAAAAAGAAAAGAAAAGAAAAGTAAAAATCCAAGCTGTGTCTGAGTGCTTGGCAGAAACAATGGTTTTTCTTGAATTTAAAGCCAATGGATGTGATTTCTCCTGTAATAGTGGGGATTCTGCTTTGAAGTTGGGATTTTGTATGCCGTGGTGAAAAAGACGAATCTTTAGCTCTCTCTCTCTCTCTCTCTCTCTCTCTCTCTCTCTCTCTCGGATTTTTCTACTTATGTGAAGGTTGTGTTTATTGTGCTTCAACAAACCTTATCAATCTCTATGATTTTTTGAACCCTAATTATGTCTTGAAGTTACAGTAGATCAGTTCAGTTACATAAGGAGTAGATATGGAACTTAATATCCATATTAGGGTAGTTTGTGTAACTTAAAGGACAGTTGCAAATCAGAAAAAAATAATAACCGTAAGGCATTTTTCCAAATCAAGAAACAAATGTCGAAGTAGAGAAACACTTGTTTGTATTGTAATGATGGTATGTGTACAAATAAGTGAAATGGATTTCTTTTTTATTTATTTATTATGTTTGGAGTAGCAACATAATTTTATTAAGGGGCGCTGAGTTGGCACCAAGAAAGCAAACCCATAACATTTACAATCTCAAAAGAAAAGCCTCTAATTTGGATAAAGAGGAATCGCATCCAACTACAAACAGCTTTGTTTTGTTGGCCACGCTCCTTGTCGACCTGCAAGTAATCCAAAAGCATTTGTCATTTCTTTCCCCCCAAATTGCCCATAAACTGGCTAACAAAGCCAATCTCCGCGATGCTCTCTTTTCTTTCTCAAGCTTAGCATCACGCCATGTGATGTTCTTTTTAAACCAACTTGTTTTAAAGTAATGTTAAACTCGTAAGTATACGAAATCAAGTGTAGACACGGCCCGTATTACGAGATCGTTCCGACAAGGATCGATTACCCTATTCGAATTTTAGGATTCTACTTAATTAATCCAACAAATACCTCAACTAATCGCTAATTAAAATAACAAAAAGCAACGAAGAATAACTAAAAACAGTTAGAGAAATTCAATCAAGAGAGAGAACATTAGGACATTTGAATCCACCCCTAATTATCATAATTCCTGTTTTACCTATTAATTCACCCAAAATTCAGATTGATGTAAATTAAAAAAAAAAACAACACATATGTCCTTGTTTAGGCACACAAGGTGTATAATTCCTTAATAGCACAAGTAAGTATCCCCTTGACAATAGTTGTCCCTAATGCATGTATTACAATGTTCATGTAAATACAATTATTAAAATCAATCAAACCACTAAAATCACCTTCCACTATATGTTATCTTGGTCAGGAATCACAAACAATGGAATTGGGGGAAAATCTCAATGGAATATATCATCCCATCCGTGGTCAGGCATGGAAGATGTAAATCCTATTTCTTCTCTATAGGTAAACTTGTTCATGGTCAGATACAAGCACACCTAAAATAAAATTCCAAACATCCCCCACATCTAAATTATGGTCAAGCTCGTAGATTAGGGAAAATCTGAAAATTTCAATTAAGCACACTAGAAGAAATAATCAAATTCAATATGAAAATTGCTAAGATTAACATTCAAACAGAGATTGTTCTAATTAGGGGCTTCATCTCAGCTCTAGCTAAATAAAATCAGCCACTCATATTGTATAATGTTAAATCAAAGGAAAAGAAAGAAGAATCAATGTATGAAGAATACATCCCTTACACAACAGCTTTGATCTCCTCTTCTTTCTTCCTCTGTTAAAAATCAATCCTCACCAGAAAAGCCAGCAATGGCAGCCCTTTTCCTCTACAGAAAATCAGCAATGCTAGCAACTCTCTCTCTGTCTGTCTCTCCTCTTAGTCCAGCCTCCTCTTCACACGAATTTATAGTCGGTCCGTACCCACAGCGGCCATTGCCTCTTTTTGCGCAGAGGAGAGATGGAAACTCTCCCGTTTCTATTCCTGGCAGAACCCCCAAAACAACAACCCTGTTTCCTTTTTTTTTTTTTTTTAACTTCTAACTTGCATGAACAGGAGACGCCTCACTTGTTATGGGGTCCACTTGATTTGGATGCTGATCAATAGATGGACGGTGTAGATCAGCTAGGATGTGCTGGATTTTGATAAGATCTCCATAGCTGTAGCATTGGATTGGTAGGATCCACATGATAGCTGGATGGCTTGGATGCTAGACTGAAGAGCCTATTGCTTGGCTTGTTGGAGGGGTCCACTTTAATGTACAGTCATCACTGGATGGTTGAGATGGACGTGGAGTGGCCTGGAGTGGAGACAGAAACCATCCGTTTCCTTTTTTTCTTTTTAAACTCAAAACTATGCAGTGGCTTTGTTTCTCTCTCTTTTTCTTTTATTCTCTTTTTTTTTTCTTTTATCTTTTTCACCATGCATCAAGGTGATTCACAATCTGGACTGTCTGTTATACTCTAGGCATCTTATTTGCCTAAATGGACCGTTGGCAAGACCAATGGATGACCATAACTCTAAAAAAATTACTCAAATGCCCGTTAATTAGATTTTGATCATATGGTCTATTGGAATCTCATTTTCCTACCAAATTTGGACCGAAGCCTTAACTTCATGTGCGCTTCAAGATGGGCGGATCAGATGGCCCACATTAAGTCTCTAATTTCGATCGAAATTTTCAAGTGATGATGATGTGAGCACATGCACGATAGGCATGTAGCTCTTTTTAGAAAATTGCCTATTTTCTTATTTCGCATGCAACTTCCTCCACAGTCGTCGGATTGGAGTGAAACTTGACATCCCGACGTTTTTCGACGTACTTTACGCAATGGTGCAAAAATTAGCTCAAGATTCCACTTCGGGAAAAAGTCGATATTTTAACGTTGATTTACAAAGCGTTTATGAACTCCTGTTGCACTGTGGTCCACACACATTGTTACAATCCAATCTAGACCATCCGGCGTACTCGTGATACTATTTTAACCGTACATCCACATTCTTGTCGTAGGATTTCATATTCAACAAACGTGTAGCCCCTTGAATTTCCAAATAATTGCAATCGATCTATTCCTTCATTTTCTTCACCCAACAAAATTCCACGATCTGTCTTGGATAATTTCCCGAGGGTTTTACACATCTTCACAGCTCTCTGGACCATTGATTTGAAATAAATACAATTTCCTACATCTTTTCCCATTTTTTGCAAAATAATCAAAATCACAAAATTAACTGGATTTGGGCAGAATAAGATGTTAACAAATATAAGTTTTAGGGGTTTGGGACTCAATATTTTGTGTATATCGCCATGCCATTAGCAAGGCTTCAATTGAGCATGGCAGAACCAATAGACCCCAAAAGGGACGAGAAAGCTTTCCCTAGTTTTCTTGCCAAATGGGCATATTGCACAAAAAGATGGTTGATTGTTTCCTGTGAAACTGATTTCAGAATCGGCAAGACATGAAGGTTTTAATGAGGGGAATGAGTTTCTTGGTAACTGAATAATGGTGATGTAATGCTTGTATAATCATGGAATTTTAGGATTCTTTAGGATTAGGATATTCTACTTGTGTTCATATATAATTTTGGTTAGAACTCATTTTGGTTGTAATCAACCTATGTACCAGACTATTATATAGTCCTTGATTGTAATCAACCTATGTAATAGTCTATTACCCTACACCTGTGGGAGTTTTGTGCTCTTATTGTTGGTCCCAAGCCCAGTTAAATGAGGTGGGTTGCATCAGGTTGGCAATTGGCATCAAACTTATGCCATTACTTCTTTCATGAATTTGAACAATATGACATTCCAAATAGAGTGGAATGGTGGAATAGGATTCATGTAACCGATCCCAATTTAATTAGTATAAAGCTTAGATGATGATGGTGATGATATAATTTTGGCCAGAGATAAGGTCTCCATAAAGGTCTATTTGGATGATGCGTTGATATTTTATTATGATTTGACACACAGGAGTAATGTTATTATCCACACAATTGTCACTGTTTAGAAAATAGCTCTCTGCTCATTTAAGCAAAAATGATTGGGGAGGCGGTGTTTTATCGCCATCCTACAAATGTGCCAATGTGTTGCATGTATGTGGATCCACACCGTTCATTAGTTGTGGTATGACGTGATCATACCTCACTAAAAAATCAGGCACATTGATTCTTCAGGTTGGCTACAGTATTAGGGTAAGTTTGAACTGTAGGTTGGCTCTTTTTATAGACGTTGATACATCTGTCGTGCCTGTTGGATGGATATGAGTTGGAATGGTTCTTCATTGTTATTTAAACATGCCATAAGTATCAGCAATTGGTTATGTAATATGGATATGGACTTTGAGTAATAAAGAAGTTCAACCCATTCAGGAGGATTGGAGTGTTTTATATGCAAAAGCACGTATGAGAAAGATTTTGCATTATTGTTACTAACTTCAATTAATCGTAGGGATTTTATTAAATCTAGAAGAATCTGTGAAAATCCATTAAGACAAATTATAATGGTCTCAATTAGAAGACAACTTCTCAAGTTGCCTTCCTTTGCAAGAGAATCAACAAAGATTGGCATCTTGCAAAACCTGACTAAACAAATGTTATCTAAACCACCAACCCTCAATGTCTTCCATTTTGAATCGCTATCTAAATCATGGGTGATTTAAATCCAGATCACTATTTTACTAATCTGAATTATGGTTTTATATTTCTGAAATATGGTTCCATATTTCACAATTTAGAGATTTTACATTCGTTTATGCAAAACATGCATATATGATGGCATGCACGTGGACCTATAATAATGATGTTTGTCATTTCATATATAAATTACAATATCAGTTTATATATGAAAGTATATTGTGTATTTGTGTATACGTACTGTATGTACCAGAGTGACTCACATGATCCCACTCCTAGTGTACCACACATTGGAGGAAGTAGCGTACCACCTACTCATTCCTGTACCATATATTGGAATGAGACATTCCATGTAACATTGGACCGAAGTCCATCCTTAAGAAGGACCGAACTCCACCCTTACATGAGATTTTCCATAGAGGATGGGAGCATCCAAGCTATGTGGAAGAGATTGAAGAAGAAAGCCCAAATTTATTTGGTTGCTTTGCAATGTAGAAATAACGATTGAACAAATTCTGCGCCTTTCCAACATGCATGACACATGTTGGGAAAGGAAGTGCTTCTGCTTCTATAGATTGCATTATAGATTGATAGGATCCTTTTAGGCGAAAGAAGTGATTTTTGAGAGAGAATTAAAAGTGGATCCCATGTGTTGTGCAGTTTGAATCAATTACCATCTCTAGTATAATCAGTATGGACCATTCATTTTCTTAACCATTGCTTGGATGGTTAGCATCAATCAAAATAATTTTTGAGGTTGATGGGCAAGGAAAGGTGGGCCCTACTTGATGGACAATGATAAACATTTTTTGGTATAAAATTATAGGGATTTTTATGAACCTATTTTTGGCCTAATTAGATAAAATCATTAAAAAAAAAAAAAGATCTTTCTTTAGAAGTCAAAATTCACTTTTTGGGGTTGTCTTTATTTCGCTACTTTCTGTCACTTGCAACTCACAACTATTAGTTGTTCTTTGAAAGTAACAAAAATATCCCTTGAGGTGTGGCATAGATCCAAGTTCTTCTGACAACATCTTGCCTACCTCATTAATAAGCAAGATATGTGAGATGAAGGATTTAACCATTCTAAAGTTTGGCCCACCTGAATAACGAATCATATCAATCAAAATTGGCCTCCCACCTGATTTTTGATCCACTAGACCTACCCATTAGAAATATGATCCACTAGTCAAATTTCAATGAACAATTGTCTACAAATCATTGGCTAGGATTGTTTCATCAACTTGATTTTTGCATTGAGACTTAGTGACAGTGGGTTCCATGAGTTGGTTTAACTTGAGTTAATATCTTACACGTGTATAGAATCTGCCTATGTATGAAGGGTCATATTCAACCATAGTATCAAAATGTGAGGGTGGTCCCTTGTTCAGTTTTCCTTGTTGTCCTCTCTCCTCTATTAAGAAAAAAGGTACAAATCTGATTAACATGGCCCACCTGATGGAAAGCTCGACTTGCACCTATTGCAAAGTTTGGCCCACCTTTTTGGAAAGCTTGGATGATGCAACATTTAAAGAAAAATATCCCATGTAAGGGAAAGCTTGGTTGGTAAGAAGATCCTCACGCCTAGTCTTCCTACTTTCTTCTTTCCTTCTCTTCATTCTCCTCTATGTGTATCCTTGCAATGAGAAAAACCTTGATGCTTAGGCGGAGTGTGATGGATGATATTTAGGCACTTAGAAATTGCATACATGACGTACGAGTAGTTAAGTTGAACCATCCAAGTATGTTTACCACATACTTTTGAATGTTTAGAGCGCTGTCCAAGGTCATCGAACGATTAGTTCAATGATTATGTACTTCGGAAGGGTCCAGAATGGTATCATTTGCCATTGGGTGGTCTGAATTGTTGTTCAATGTCCTTTGGTGAGCCGCACGCATATAAATGATTGTTCCTAATAAGAGGGAGGGTATTTTCTTAATTTTCATGTAGATGGGAAGGGTATTCCCTCTATTTCCTTTGTTATGGGTATTTTTGTAACTATAAAAAGGATGGTTATGGTCAAGAAATGCAAGTAGCGGAAAGTGGTGAAATAAAGTCATCCCTAAAAATTTGGGTGTCGACTTCTAAAGATTTTTATTTTATTTTATTTTATTTTATTATTATTATTTTTGTGGTTGTATCTAATTAGGCCAAAAAATGGGTGTCATTTTATAAAAATCCCAAAATTATAAGCGGTTCACTTCTAAGCCTTTGATCGAATTGTTATGACCATCAAATCGATATTTTTTTGGGACGATTTGGTAATCAAAAGGTTGACCCTCCCCCTTGACAATGCCTTTCACCCATAAAATAAAAATAAAAATCAAAAGGTTGACCCCACGGGAAATGATCTCGATTGCTAACTTAGACTGTTAATATGATTAGGCATTTTATGGCGGCACCACTTCATGGATGGTCCAAATCAATGATTGGAAATTCTCTAATATAGTTAATATGGATTGCCCGTTTTCCATAGATGTTGATTGATTGGTTAAGATCATTTGATCAAAGATACTTTTAAGAGGGATGGGCAATCAAAGGTGGGCCCAATTGATGGATGGTCCAGATTAGGATCAAACTTCTCGATTCTAAATTCATAATCAATATCAATTTCCCAATATCTTTTTTTTGAAAGGCAAATATCAATTTCCCAATATTGATTGCCCATTTTTTTTAGATATTGACCGGATGGTTATGATCATTCGATCAAAGTGATTTCTTGGGAAGGATTCACAATCAAAGGTTGGTCCCACATGATGAATGGTTTAGATCATTGATCAGACCCTTTGTAGTACAATAAATATTGACCATCCATTTCTTGTCCACTAGATAGGTGGGTAAGATCGTCATATTGGAGTGATTTTTAAGACGATGGGCAATCAAATGTGAGCCCTTAATACTAGACCTTTTCTTTTATAACCATTCTGGACTTTAATTTTATAAACATTGATTGGTTGGTTAGGACCATCCAATCGAAGTGACCTTTAAGAGGGATGAAAATCAAAGATCCAAATCATTGATTGGGCCTTCTCTGCTATAATCAATATGGAGGGTCATCTTCCTAGCCATTGACCATATGTTTAGGATCATTTGATCGAAATGGCTTTTCAAATCAATGAGCAATCGAAGGATGGTGACATGATGGGTATTCTAGATCAATTATTGGCACCTTCTAATATGTTCAATCGGGATAGATCATTTTTCGGCCATTGAGATGGAAGTTATGCTTCCTTTTGATGGTACGCATTGTACCTTCAATTAGAGCCCATCATTTGGTGATTTAGACCATTGATCTAATGGGTCTAACTAAAAGTCTCTACAATATGGTGGTCCACACAATTTATGGATGATGCATTTTCAAGATCTCCCGTTGAGAAGATTTTGCGGGTGTGGTACATCCACCAAAATCTCTTGGATTTGGATTGGAAGATCTTTTAGTTGTCCCGACAATATATGTGGATGATTTTACGATAAACAATTTATAAGTAATGATAAATAAAAAATCTATATTGTTTGAATTCATGTAGGAAGTTTTGACATAAGTTTGATGCCAGTTGCCAACTTGACACAACCCTCTTGTATCTGGGCTCGAATCGACAATGAGAGCATAAAACTCCCACAGGTTCAATGTAACCGACTATTACATAGGTTGATTAAAACCAAGCGATATCTAATAGTCTATTACATAGGTTGATTACAATCAACAAGAATCGACACCCAAAAGGATGTGGGTATAGGTAGTAAGAAAAGACTTACCGACCTATGTTCTAATTGAAGTTATAGTCCTTGATAGAGTAGAATGGCGGAAAATGATTCATATAACCAATCCCAATTAGTTGGGATAAGACTTGGATGATGATGATAAAGTAAAAATCTCAACTACTTTTCAAAGCTCAATGGCCTGTTTGGATGATGATGAAATGCTATTGCAACTCATTTTTGTCTGATAGGCACGAAGGATGTGTTAGTGCCTGTTGGAAAGTCGACCTATAGTTTAGATCGATCCCACTATTGTGGGCGATTTAAAAAATGGATGGGCTTGATTCTTAAATGAGAGTATGGTCACATGATGCCTACACCTAATGTTTGGTTTGGATCTTGTACATGTGTGGCGTATTGGCATGTTTGTCGGTTAACAGTAAAACACCATTACCCCAAATCTTTTTTGTGCAACTGAACTGAGAGCTACTTATAGATAGTGTTAGTTGTGTGGGCAAAGATCATAGAAAATGATAAACGTGGATATTATCTATTTATAGTGGTATTATAGATTCAAAATGCAATGACATTAGAATCTTAACCATTGTTCGAAGAGGGCCTAATAGACCGAATCATTTTAAAAAATGGTGTTGAAAGTTAGGTTTTTGATGCGGGAAGTTTTCCCTAGTTGGCACAAATCTCCCTGACATGGTGTGCTGTAACGGCCGTTACGTAAAGGTAATGGTGGCAACTGCTACACTTTACAGGGTCGTAACGGCCATTATGAAAAAAATGACCCCCCCCCCCCCCCAAAAAAAAAAAGGCCATGACATCCTCGTAATGGTCCATTGTGGGGCTGATACAAGGAATTGTTTTTTTTTTTTCAATAAAAAAGAGACCATCATGGTCGTTATAGGGCCTATAATGGCTGTTACAACCCACATTGTAAAGGTAACGACGGTGGCCGTTATGGCAACCATTACTGTTATGGAATACCTTGCTTCCTGAAAAAGAAATTTCGGTTGCACAATGCTTCTTGACCATAGGAGATGAGATTATATGGGCCCCGCCATGCTGTAGGAACCTCTCAAATGAAGAAACTGAAGATCTCGTCAATGACATGATGATCTGGATTAAGGAGAAGTCTGACCAATGTTCTTTGAAATCCTTGTTCAAATTATTTAGTGGCTCTTCTTCGGAAAGCTCATCTCATCACATTGCCCATGTTTTGCATTATGGGGCTCCCCCTAAGTTTGCGGTCTTGGCTTGGTTAGTTGGGAATAACAAAGTGCTAACAATAGATAATCTTCGGCGAAGGAACTTGCCACTTGGAAATGTATGCAAGCCTTGGAAACAATGGACCATCTCTTCATTCATTGCTCTTTTGCAAAAGAGTAGCGGGACAACTCTCTCCCGCTTTGAAGTTTTATGGGTGGCTCTTAGGTCAATGATTCTCTTCCTCCTATCTTGGCGTGAAGGTGGGATAAGCGAAAAAGGTAGAGCTATCTAGAGGTTGCTCTTACTCGCAGGATTCTAGTCACTTTGGGAGGAAAGGAACAATTTTTGTTTCAAAAACCAAAGAAATTGGGCTTTGGTTTCTTTCAATAGGGATAAGTAGTTGGTTTAGTGGTGGGCTATTTCTGTAAATGTTGTAGATCTTAGTTTTTCCTTCATAGATCACTAGTCCGCTTTGTAAATCTCTGTAATTTTCTCACCAGATAAATAAATAATCGAAAGTCAAAAAAGAAAAAAAGCGTAGTGGTTACTACCGTTATGGTTACGTAACTGTTTTGGAATACCTTGGGTAGTAGAGCGAGTGATGAAGACAATTGTGAAAGTTAGGTTCTTTTGATAAATTGCTATCATTTTAAAAATGGTGCTGACACCTTAACCTTGTGCACATGGCATATATTTAATGCAGTCAAAATCATCCAAATCATTGATCCAACATTGGATCGAGTGCAACCTAGAAATTATAATGAGAAAACATGATATTTACCATCAGAATCTTGCAATTGGAATTTGGATCACCAATTAGTTTTACTTCAAACCGTCCATTTGATACCCATTAATTGGATAGTTGGAACTACTTCGTTGCCATGATTTTAGAGATATGCTCCTCCATCCACAATGCAACCCACAAATTGGATGGTTTGGATAGCCACATGTGATTCCCGGATGTGAGTCGGTATTTTTTTTTTTAACACACGCACTCACACCCCCCACCCACATATGCACTCACACTAGTGGGATATCACCACAATGGGTACTCGAACCCGTGACCCTGTGTTGAAACTTTGTGAGTCTACCACCGAGGCATCAGTAAGGACCCGGATGTGAGGAGACAAGCCAACAATATTTTTATAATGATGGTGAAATAGTGTAGGAGTTTCTTCCTCTTTTTGTGGATAGAGACAACACCGTTTCCTAATTCCCTAAATGCCCTAGAATTGATTTAAAAAGAACCTTTGTATGTCCTTTTACAAGGTGTAGTTTTAGCATGTCAAAAAACTAATTGCATGGAAAATTTTGCCTGTGGCTACTCGCATTATATATGCTAGAGATGGTGTTTAGAGTAAATGTTTAGGAAATTTATCTAAATTCTATGATCGGTTCTTCCAGGGACAAGAAGATAATTTGTAGTTTCAAAAAAAAAAAAAGCAAAAACATTAATAAGAAAAACGATGTAAGTATCATGTGTGTGTGTGTGTATATATATATATTTGAATGGTAACTTAAGTGCTTTATTAATACGAAGCAAAAAGGAAATCAATGAAGGGAAATTAGGGAATGGAAGATTGTGAGAGGTCATTCTCTTCCTGATGTTCCGAAACAAGATCCTTTGGCACCCCCTTTTTTTTATTTTGTTACATTGTATCTTTTTGAAATTTGGTTTTGCTTTATTATTGATCATCTATTTTGTGCCGTTTTGACCAATGAAATCGATTCCCTTGCTAATATGTCACAATTGGGGATTGCACTAACAACGTTTGACATGGAAAATGCGAGCTAGGTCCTTTTGTATTGTGGAATAGTGGTCATTAACAATATATTTTGAAGATGCAATAGGTGATTGGTCCATATATGGAAAATTAGTGGGGCAAGCACATGGCTAATTTTTCATGGTACCAGCAACAAACATTTTTGGTGAGCATAACTGTTGATCTAGGGATGAGGCATGGGCCCACAATTGTAGAGATTGACAATTTTTAACTTCCCAGCCATTGTGAGGCTTTTTTTTTTTGAACTCACAGCTGTTGTTAGTTTTGTTGGTTGATTGTGAACTATTGCTTTTATCTTCTTCTTTTGCAGGCCACTCATCAGATGGCTACAAAGTACAAACCCCTTGGCTTTTGGAATTTAGTCTATCCAGGTGGTGGCCCTATAACAACGGTCTTGATCACTACGTGTGAGCCACATATACCATGAGCAGGGAATTGTATAGAACTTCTATTTAGCGGTCTGCATGTTAGCATTTATTTATACAGAAGGACTTACTAGAGTGCTGGTGCATTAGGATGTGGATACTGTCCTGATTCCTCCATCTAATACAATTAAGAAGGGCCTGTGGTTAATCGATTCAGACCATTGGTCTGATGGTTAGCGCCGTGGATGTGAAATTCCTTCAAACTTTTCCAGATTGGTAGATGGTAGCAAATTTCAGCCTTTCTTCTGGACAATTGTTATATTTTTCTCTAACGACCTTCTGTGTGTAAAAGCTACCAATTTGGGAGATATCAACAATCTGGATTAGCAAACCATAGGCCTCACTTGCATAGACCCAGCAACACTAGGAGACTAATTACGTCCTAGTGTATCAGGACCTTTCAATTATACTGTACACCAATAAGAATGTTCACATCTATGTATTGTCCATTGAGTTCAGCACCCAGAGGGTTACATGGATGGGACATCTTTTCCATGGAAAAGGTAGTAGGACCCAGCATAGCTCCAAATTCATCTGAAGAATGGCGGCTAAAATATGCAGGAGAGATTGAGGGGGTAGTTGAAATTTTAGGTTTTGAATGAGATGGGGACCGATCAAATAAGAATGGAGAGGGATTTATGTGGCAATTGATAAATGAAAAAGAAATTAAAGAAAAGACAGCAATAAAAAAGAAGCATGATGAGTCACACAACTTGAACCAGCTTTCTTGGAGTCTCACGTTAGACCTTTAATTCAATATTGGAACCAGTCAACCAATCGAATAGAGATGTCACACCTTTGAAAGGGGTTGATGAGAGCCACACTGAGTAAAAGCAAGTGTTAGAATTTTTTTTTTCATCAATTCATGCTCAAAAGGGAACTCCTTTTTATAAAAGAGTAAACTTTCTAAAGGAGCTATGACGCATCGCATGCCACCTCAAAAACTTTAGAAAAGTCAGGAAGACGCATGACAAGAGCTTCTACCATTTTGCCCTTGATCTCCTTAAAAGCCTTGACCGCAGCTTTTGACCACACGAACTCTCTCTTTTTCATGCATTCGGTGATGGGAGCTATAATCGTGCTAAATCCCCTAATGAACTGATGATAAAAAGTTGCTAAGCCGTGAAAGCTTTACACCTCATGAATGTTCTTCGGTTCAGGCCACTCAACTATAGCCCTGACCTTTTCAGGGTCTGCCCGCATTCCTTCTGATGACACGATAAATCCTAAGAACATGATCTGACTAGACATGAACGTGCACTTCTTAAGATTAGTGTATAACTTTTTAGTCCCAAGGACGCTACAAACCTGCTTCAGATGTTCAAGGTGTGATTCCTTAGTGGAACTATAAATAAGAATGTCATCGAAGTAAACCATGAGAAATTTACTCATGCACGGTCTCAAGGTTTGTGTCATCACCCGCATAAAAGTACTGGGTGCATTAGTCAAGCTAAAGGACATGACCATTCACTCGTACAACCCATCTTTCGTTTTGAATGTGGTCTTCCATTCGTCTCCTGGGCATATGCGGTTTTGGTGATATATACTCTTGAGATCAATTTTGGAGAAAATGGTGGACCTGGCCATCATGTCAAGCATATCATCAAGCCTAGGTATAGGAAATCTGTATTTGACGGTAATTTTGTTTATAGCACGGCTGTTCCCACACATGCGCCACGTGCCGTCTTTCTTTGGCGTCAACAATGCAGGCACGACACACGAGCTCATACTCTCCTGGATAAAACCCTTTTGCAGAAGCTCATTAACCTGTCTCTTCAATTCTACATTCTCTGCAGGGTTCATCCTGTAGTGAGGAAGGTTTGGCAAAGTCGACCCCGAGACGAGATCAATGGCATGCTAGATGTTTCGCATAGGTGGCAACTCATTTGGTAAATCATCAAGGAACACATCACTGTATTCCTTCAAAATCGATGTTACTTCATGGGGCAACTCTGATGGAACCTCGGGTTTAATCTCTGTTGCCACAAGGGCATACACTGTGGAGTCCTCCTTAGTCTCTTTCTCAAACTCTCTCGCATTGATGATATGAAGAGACTTCAGTTTGGATTTCCTCACTTCGGCTCATTCTCCTTCTCATCCTTTCTTTTCCCTGATGTGTTCTTTGGTGGCATATGATTAAGTTTAATCTTCTTACCGTTATGCATGAAGGTACATGCATTCGAACGGCCAAAGATCGTAACGTCAATATCGAATAGCGACGGTCTACCTAGCATAATATGACCAACATCCATAGGTATAACATCGCGTCACAGGGACTCCTTGTATGACCTGAACTCAATGGGAACTAAGCATTGATGGGTGACAGGAAGGGATGTCTTGTCAACCCAAGAGACTTTGTACGGG
>PVNU02000963.1:0-21990 GCA_003013855.2 Liriodendron chinense | reverse complement strand
AGATTGCTTGATTAGGCCTTGTGGGCCCACGATGATTTAGATCTTGGATTGGCCCTTCTTTTGATGATCGAACCTTTGATCTTGCTGCTCCATGACTTGTGTAAGCTTTCCAATGGTTTGGATCTTGATGATTTGGCCCTTGAATGGTTCAGATTGATGGATTTGGCCCTGTGGCCCACTAGACCTTAGCTTTACTTTGGGGCACTCTTTTGATGATTTGTGAGGTTAGGAATGCTTCTCATGGTGTGGATGATGGCTTGAACGTCTCTGATCGCTTGATTTGGCTTTGTGGCCCACTTGATGATTAGATCTTGGATTCTGGCCCTTCTTGTGATGATCAAACCTTTGATCTTGTTGTTTCAGGCTCATGTAGGTTCTTCAATGGTTTGATCATGATGATCTAGTCTTTGAATGGCTTGGATTGCTTGTGGCCCCCACTTGATCACTTTCCTTCTCTTTGGCTTGATCAGCCCTATTCCGGTCACATTGCTTCGTGATTGGACCAGTGGGGCACCTTTTGTATGATCTTGATCATCTTCAGTCGAAATCGGGAGTGGACCGAGCCTTGGGCGGCCCACGGAGCGCCATCTGCTGACGTGGACTGTCAGCCTCACCTACCAAAAGCCCTGGAGCCAATCCCGCGGAGAGAGGGGAACCGCGTCCGTACGGGCGGCCCAGGGCAGGCCGCCCAAGCTCGCCTCTTGAGCGGCCTGGCTGGTTCGGACATCCTGCTGTCTGTTGCTGCTGTCCCCCCTCTGGACGTTCGATTCCAGCCATGAATCTCTTTGTCCCTTCTTTTCTCTTTTGTCTTTCTCATTTTGTCCTTTCTTGGGCAATGGATGGTGGATTTGGGCTGTGGGGGCTGTCCAAGGTGGGTCCCACACTTCAGATTTTCAATTGAGCTTGATAATGAGAGTTTTAATGGATGGGGAGATGGGGCATTGAATGGAAGCATTGATGAGGGTTAGTGGAGGTTGGGGCTTTGAATGCTCCATTAATGGTGGGATGGCTGGATTTTCTGATTTGAATGGGGCCCTCATTATGGGAGGAATGGATGGTATGGATGAGATGATGGGATGGGACATAGGTGAGGCTATGCATCCCTTGAGTGTGGGTCCAATGGATGATGTGATGGACGGTGATGATGGGACTATGAGGGACATAGATGGGCTGATCTCATGTCTGGATGGTATGGATTGGCTCAGATGGTACCTTTGACGGTTTGGATGCTCTGGATGAGGGCTAGGATGTACGGTTATACTTCTTTGGGTGGACTTGATGTGATCATTGATGATGTCCCCCTGATGATGGACGGTGTGGATGCCTCGATGATCCCTTTGATCGGCCAGGATGATGACTGGATTCATGATTTCCTACTGGAGAGGGCCGCAGGTCCGATCTGGCCGTTGTATTCTTAAATCGGGGTAGCCGGGACCCTTTTTGATAGTTCAGATGTATTCTTTGACGGTCAGATTGGTCAGGATGCCACGATGTGCGGTGTGATCTTCACTGATAGTCCTTTTGGTGGGGAACATTGTCCTTCCCTTGGTCATTGGCCCTTTGCGCATTCTGTTCATGAGGTGGGCGAGTCTTCCCATGCGGCTGAGGTTATGACAGTTTCAGATAGTGATGCGGCTATATCAGACATAGCCGCCACTGAGGACAGGTCAGGGGCTGTTGAGTCTGCAGAGGTTCCAGCTTTTCATTCTCCTTCGCCTGTTGACCTTCCGATCTTCGATGAGTTGTCCTCGATTTCTGGGCCTTTTGTGCTGGAGGGGATACCGGGTGAGGACTTGTCAGCTGCTTCCTCGTTCTTCTTGCTCGCCACGACTGCTTGCTTGGCTTGACAGCTTGTCAGCTTATGAGATTCGAGATTTGGAGTCTTATGGCTTGGCAGTCTGATTCATATGGCTAGAGTTGACATTGACTGGAGGATGCTCGGAGCTGCCTTGATTGACTGGGTCCCTTCGTTGAACTTGTTTGCGTTCAATGATATGGAGATGGGGCCTTCTTTGGAGGAGCTTGCACGCTTGACAGGCTTACCCTGGGATTATGCTCAGTACTTCTCACCGAAGACATCGCCGAAGACTGCTACACCGCAGAAACTGGTTTGGGATCCCCTATCTTGTTCGGCCTTGCAGTTAGTGGCCAGGATGCTGTAGTGTTCTCTTTGGACCTGCTGTGTATGATCTTTTTTCGGGTCCTCAGGGTACGGCTGGTTCTACCTTTGCTCGGAACGCACTGATGTTTTGCTTGATTGCTGAAGTGCTGTTCTCGGGATGGCGAAGGTCCCAGACTCCTTTGCTTTTTGAGGTGATGAGCCGAGCTGCCCGTCGGCAGGGGATTATTTCTCTAATCTTGGCCGAGCTATTTGATGGGCTGACCGACTGTGCCCTGGGCCGCACTCGTGTCCTTCGCGGCTGTTGTGCTTTCCTTCAGGTATCTTTTCTGCACCTTTTTTCTTCTTGCTTTGCTAGGAATTGTTTTGCTCTAGCTGAACTTCTTTTGCTTTCTGTGATCAGGTATGGCTATGGGAGCGTCTTTCTCTGACCGTTCCTGTACCTCTTCCTGGCATCCCTAGCTCTGACATCATGCGTTATATTATGGAGTTCCTTCCTCATACAGCCAGGATGAGCGAGCCCTTGTATCGCAGGATGTTCGCTGAACTTCGTGACTGGAACGTTCGTTGGGAGTCATCTTGGCTTTCACTTCCTCCAGTGCTTTGCGATGCACACCGCCTTCCTCTGATGTTGGTAGGCTTTCGATCTTTCTTCTCTTATCATCCCATTCGGTTCCTGCGGCAGTTTGGGTATGAGCAGGATGTTCCTCTTTTCGCTTTACGGGTATCGGGCGTCGGGCACTTCCACCTAGATCCTCTGACTTCAGGACCCGGATTGATTGTTCTTGGGCGAGTTATTTGACAGCTGATTTATTGGGTTTTGAGCTGCGGACTTTTCCGATGGCGACCGCCCCATATCAGTATTGGGTTGCTGAGCAGTCTTCGTATCGACGTATCCCTTGTTGGCACCAGACTGCCGATGAGGATGAGCAGGATATTCTTGGAGATGCTGGCTCTTCATCTGGTTCATATGAACCTTTTGAGGAGCGCCCGTTTATTGATCCTGGCTTCCTTTTGGCCACTCATGGCCATCTGCTGTCTGAGATCTCTGCACTTCGGTATCATTGTGAGATGATGTCGAGGAGATTGGCTGCCGATCGGAGGTTGTCTGATGAGGAGACAGCGATCCGTACCCTTGAGCGCGATGAGGCGCATTACCTGCGTATGGAGGTGAGCAGGTTGAGAGCGAGACTATCTTTTTATGAGTCAGAGGACTCACCTGATGTGGCCGAGGAGGAGGGTAGAGATTGATTGTGTTGGCCACCTGCACACTGATTTTTGCATATATGATTGATGACGATGCATTTTTTTTTGTATTTTTGAAAAAGATGATATGTGTAAGAGAAATATAATGCATTTAATTGAAAAGAGGAAAAACTGTTTGAAAATCTACTGTGCCATTAGTTGTCTTGTGAGTGTTTCTGGACTTTGTGTCAGGATATAGGAATCAGAACTGGGGCTCGGTCAATGATTTGACCGATTGTCTCGAGATTGACTTGTGTGTTCCTTTGGTTCCCTAGAGATGTAGACAACGGAAACTGTTGCCTCCTGAGATTGTCAGAACTTGTAGAGCTCTTCGTTCCCGACTGCGCTTCTTCTTGTTCTTGAACTGTAACCGCTTGAACTGATCTGGACCGTCTGCTTTCTTGGTACCTGCACTTTTATTTATTTATTTATTTTTTTTTCTCTTTTTTTCTTTTTGAGCCATTTTTGCCTGCAGCGCTCTTTCGAGTTTTCACTACAGCCGGCCTTTCCCGTCATTTTTGCCCGTGGCGCCCTTTCAGGTTTTCACCACGTCCCGGGTATTTGGTCTTGCCTGCCCCTTGGCAGCTGTGCTGTTTTTACCCTTGGCGCCCTTTCAGGTTTTCACCAAGTCCGCTGTATGCCCACTGTTTTTACTCGGAGCGCCCTTTCGGGTTTTCACTCCGCCCTCTTTGTTTAGGCACACATTTTCTTTTTTCTTCTCTTTTTTTTTTTTTTTTTTTCTGGATCTCTGGATAACTGCGGCGGCTAGAGGTCGGGAATCCGTCGTTGCCGGCCGATGGCAGTCCTTCAGCCCTTATCCTGAGTTACGATGATAGAGCTGTCGGTCTTTGCTAAAGACCTCTCTGAGATGGATGGATGGATGACTGTGTTTCTTCTTGGGTTGATTTTTTCTTGGGTGCCTTGCTTTGGCTTCCCTTTTTTCTTTCTTTTTTTTTTTCTTTTCTTTTTTCTTTTTCTTTTGCATTCTTTTTCTCTCTTTTTTTTTTTCTTTTTTTGAATCCCCCTTTTTTTTTGTATTTTTCTCTTTTGGAGTTCCCTTATTTGAAACACTTGTTGGTGGACGGGATGATTTCTCAAAGGTCTTAGCTTCGACCTCCTGACTTCAGCTCTATTAAAGTAACTCTTGATAAGGTCAGAATGACTTACCCGTGAAAGATCTTCACGTTGTCGGCGTTGGTTGGCTCAGGAAGATCCACCCCTCTCATGCTGGTGAGTCTGAGGGCGCCTCCGGGAAGTACTTCTCTGACGATCAGCGGCCCGTCCCACGAGGGTTTGAACTTCCTCTGGGATCTGGAAGGTGCGACGGTAGAATCTTCTTCATGACCATGTCGCCTACCTTGAAGCTCCTTTTTCGGACTCTCTTGTTGTAAGCCCGAGCGATCCTTTTCTGATAGCACTGTGAATGACTTAGTGCACGCATGCGTTTTTCATCTGCTAGCTGCAACTGATCAAATCTGGCCCGTTGCCATTCTCCTTCTTCAATTCCGCTTTCGAGTAACACTCGGAGTGATGGTATTTCCACTTCGACTGGTAGAACTGCTTCCATTCCATAAGTAAGCTCGAAAGGAGTAACGCCCGTAGCAGACCGTACAGACGTTCGATAGGCCCAAAGTGCATATGGGAGCATATCTGACCAATCTCGATAGGTCACGACCATCTTCTCGAGTATCCTGACGATTGTCTTGTTTGCGGCTTCTACCCCACCATTCATCTGGGGACGGTAGGGGCTTGTCGATGACGTTGGATCTTGAACTTGCTGAGGAAGTCGTCCATCTTCTTGTTGACGAACGGGGTCCCATTATCTGTGATGATAGCATTAGGGATTCCATATCGGCATATGATGTTGTTCTTTATGAACTTGATCACTTGAGATGCTGCAATCGTGGTGTAGGAGGCTGCCTCTACCCACTTGGTGAAGTAGTCGACTGCCACAAGTATGTACTCATGACCATTTGATGCTTTGGGACTGATCTTGCCGATGATGTCGAGTCCCCACATGGAGAAGGGCCAGGGGGTGGTCAGGTTGTATAACTCTGATGATGGGGCATGGATTTGATTCGCATGCTCTTGACACTTGAAGCATTTTCTGACGTGCTTGCAACAGTCTGTCTCCATGGTGAGCCAGTAGTAGCCGAGTCGTAGAATCTTCTTTGCCATCATGTGCCCATTCATGTGTGGGCCACAGATTCCTTCGTGTATTTCTTTCATGATCTTCTCAGCTTCTGTTTCATCGACGCATCGGAGGAGGATGTGATTATAGGATCGCTTGTAAAGAACTTCGCCACTGATGGTGAATTGGCCGGCCAAACGCTGAATGGTTCGGCGATCTGTTGCTGTTGCTGACTCTGGATACTCCTGGGTTTCGAGATATTGCTTGATGTCGGCATACCAGGGTTTGTCAGGGACAGCTTCGGCTTCTTCTATTTGCAGGCAAAAAGCAGGTTCTTCTTGAATTTCGACTGTGAGCTCCCATTCTGAAGCTCCTTTTGGGATCTTGAGCATTGATGCGAGCGTGGCGAGAGCATCTGCAAACTGGTTCTTGGCTCTGGGCATGTATGAGAAGGTGATTTCCTTGAATTCTTCGATCAGATTGTCAAGATACACATGATATGGTATCAACTTCTCGTCTTTAGTCTTCCATTCGCCATTGGTCTGATTGATGATAAGCTGTGAGTCTCCAAATACTCGTAGCTTCTTGACGCCCAAGATTATGGCTTCCCTTAAGCCAGCGATGCATGCTTCGTACTCTGCCATGTTGTTGGTGCACTCGAATGCGATACGCCTCGAGATAGGAATAGGGACATCGTCTGGAGAGTAGAGGATTGCTCCAATACAGCTCCCTTTAGAGTTTGCTGCGCCGTCGAAGAATAATGTCCACTCATCTTTTTTCTTCTTTTCTTCCTCTTCAATGAGCAAGAGATCTTCATCAGGGAAGAATGTCTTGAGCGGCTGATAGTCCAGGAGAGAGTGAGCCGCAAGATAATCGGCGAGGGCCTGTCCCTTGATTGCCTTTTGAGTGACATAGGTGATGTCGAACTCAGACAAGAGTAGCTGCCATTTAGCTATCCTTCCAGTGAGTGCCGGCTTCTCGAACAGGTACTTGAGCGGATCCATGTGAGCGAGAAGGAGAATAGGGAATGCAATCATGTATTGACGGAGTCGCTGAGTTGCCCAGACTAGGGCGAGGCAAGTCTTCTCGATCGGGGAATACCTGGTCTCGTAGTCGGTGAACTTTCGACTCAAATAGTATATTGCTTGTTCCTTCTTCCCGGTCTCGTTGTGTTGGCCGAGGACACAGCCAATGGCTTCTGCTGCTACCGAGATGTATAACAATAGTGGTCGTCCAGGAGTGGGCGGCACTAGGACTGGAGGATTCATGAGATACTTCTTGATGCGGTCGAAGGCGACTTGGCAATCATCATTCCATTCTTTTGGGACGTTCTTCCGAAGGAGCTTGAATATGGGCTCACAGATAGGTGTGAGCTGTGCGATGAAGCGACTGATGTATTGAATTCTGCCGAGGAAGCCACGAATTTCTTTCTCTGTTCTAGGAGGGGGCATCTCGATGATTGCTCTGGTTTTGGTCTCGTCGACCCTGATGCCATCTTCGCTCACCATAAAGCCGAGGAGCTTACCTCCCATTGCACCGAAGACACATTTCTGAGGGTTGAGACGAAGCTTGTACTTTTCTAATCTGTTGAATAACTTCTTCAGATCTTCAAAGTGTCCTTCAATTGTGCGAGATTTGACGATCATGTCGTCCACATATACTTCAAGCTCTTTGTTCATCATGTCGTGGAATAGTGCTGTCATTGCTCGCTGATATGTTGCTCCTGCGTTCTTCAGACCGAACGGCATCACCCTGTAACAGAAGGTTCCCCAGGGAGTGATAAATGCTGTCTTCTCGCGATCTCCGATGGCCATCTTGATCTGATTGTAACCTGAGAACCCGTCCATGAATGAGAAGATCTTGTATCCAGCGGTGTTGTCGACCAGAGTGTCGATATGTGGCAAAGGGAAGTCATCTTTTGGACTGGCTTTGTTGAGATCTCGGAAGTCGATGCACATTCGAACCTTGCCATCCTTCTTCGGTACTGGTACGATGTTGGCGAGCCATTCAGGGTAGTTGGAGACTACCAAGAATCCCGCATTGTATTGCTTGATGACTTCATCTCGGACTTTCAGAGCCCATTCTGGCTTCATTCTTCGGAGTTTTTGCTTCACTGGCTTCATATCTGCCTTGGTTGGCAGATGGTGTACAACGAGCCTTTCATCGAGCCCCGGCATGTCTTCATATGAGAACGCGAAGTTGGACAATCTTGGAGCTAGGAACTCTATCATTTTCTGTTTCATCTCAGGTGGCAACGATTTTCCAATGCGTACTTCCCTAGGAATCTCAGGCGTCCCCAAGTTTACTATCTCGAAATCATCGGCTACAACATTGGCTTTAGATTCGAACTTTTTGAGGAAATCCTCTAGTTCGGGAGCTGGATCATCATCTTCCTCGTCCCGAGCTTCGTCCAGACCCATGAGCTCAAAGTCTAATTCGATGTCGAAGTCATATGATTCGACTTCAAACTCATGCGACTCTTTAGACGAACTTGGCACACTATTGAATGCAGGGAAAGAAATATTTTTTGATTTTTGAGATTTTTCTGAAATGAAAATGCTAGATGTTTTTGGCTTTTCAAAGTTTTTGATTTTTTTGGCTTTTCGAAATTCACGGGACTTTGAACAAGTGGGCATTGCAGACCATGATTGAGCCCAACTTGTTCCAAAGTTCCGGTCGCTGCTTAAACAGGCGTTTTTTTTTGGAAGCCAGAGCCCTCAGATGGCTCTTTGGCTGATTCAAAAGTGAGGGGAACAGATGACCATTCAGGACCCCACACTTCCTCCCCTGAAGAGGTGGGGGTTGATGATTTGGGCGAAGAATCATGGTCTGGCCCAATGACCATGACTTCTTGCTGGTCAGGTTCGAGATCTGAGTCGTACTCAGTCCCTCCCGGATCACTTACCTCACATTGCAGTTCGTCTGGTTCCACAGCTAGACACAAGTTTGGAACCTGGACATCAGACCAATCTAGGGCTGGCCACTTCCCTTTCTTGGTCCAATGGATGGGCTGCTTCTGCCCCTGGCTGATGATTGATGATGTTGACTTTGCAGAGATGGGCAAGTCGTGCTCCTTGCTAATTGGTGATGAGATGGGCGAGTCGTGCCCCTTGCTGATTGAAGTGGGCAGGTTGTGCCCCTGGTTGAGAGAAGTGGGCAAGTTGTGCCCCTGGTTGGGAGCAGGTGTTAGAGTAACCTGGTCCTGAAGCTGCTGTATTTGTCTTCCTTCTTCGTCTTCATCATTTCCTCCTTCTTCTAGAGGCTTAGAGGGTTCGAGAATCTGATCCCATCGGATGGGGGGCCACGTAGCCCAAACTAGGCTCATCGGGAGGCCTTTGTGTAGTGCAGTCGGTTGATTCCCTCCTGGATCTTTGCAAGGTTCTCCTGGCTTGACGAATTGGATGGGTGAGCACCGAAATTTCTTCCTTCTCTTGTCCATGAAGGTTGACTTGTATCCGAGTCCCCACTTGCGTTGGTTATATACCAGCGGTACCTTTCTGGACTTGAAGTGGTTCTTCATTCGATATTTGAAGCTCAGACGCTCTGCCGGTGAAAAGACACGGTCCACCCTTACCGGTTCTGGATTGGCGATAGAGTTCACAGTCTCGAATTCGAAACTGTGAAACGGGATGTCTTCTTCAGAGTGCTGGATATCGATGACCGGGATGTCTGGTTCAGTGGCAGTAGCATTGGAAGGAATGATGAGCTCCTTCTCTGCGTGGATAGAGATCACTTGATTTCCACAGATATACTTCACTCGTTGATGCAGGGTTGATGGCACAGCTCCAGCCTTGTGCAGCCATGGTCGTCCGAGCAGCATGTTGAAAGAGGCTGATATATCCAGGATTTGGAATGTGATGGTAGAAACTTCTGGACCTATCTGTACCTCTATGTCGACCTTCCCTTCCACTGATCGGCGGGTGTTGTCAAATGCTCTGACGCATATGGTGCTGGGTCGGAATGAAGAAGGATTGATTCCCAGGCGTTCCGCGGTCTTGAGTGGGCAGACATTTAAGCTTGAGCCATTATCGATAAGGACCAGCGGAACACAGAGGTCTTTGTATCGTAAGGCTATGTTGAGGGATCGCCCATGATCTCGTCCCTCTGGTGGCAACTCATTATCGGTGAAGGTGATGGCACGCGGAGCCAGTAGCTGTCCAATCATCAATGCAATCATCTCTGGTGCCGTATCGGAGGAGACATGAGCATCATTCAAGGTCTTGGCAAACATTTCTCGGTGTATGCGAGATGTGCAGAGTAGCTCCCATACTGAGATTTGTGCAGGGATTGACTTGAGCTGAGTTGCCACATCGTATGCGGCTTCATTTTTGCTGCCGAGGCCTGAGAGGACGCCTTTGGGATCTCCTCTGTTTTGATTATCTCTTCGGATGCCACGCCCGTTGGGATTCATGTTTCCCACTTCCGCACATTCTGGATAGTGCCATGGAACCTCTTTGTAGTTTTCCTCCCTTTTGCCTTCTAGGACCACTGGTTCTTGCAACGGTGCTGGTGTGGGTACCAGATCTTCCTCGTATGGAGCTTTTGCCTTGAGGACTACATTGTTGCCTGTGCTGAAGGGGTAGTATCGAGGCTTGTCTTCATAGACCACATAAGGTCGTGGTCCTGGCTTGACTGTTCCTGGGGCAGGAGGCTCCCATGGAATGAATACCGGTCCTCTTGATATGGCAGGAGGTTTCTCTGTTCGTCCGAGCTGCCGTAGCGTGATTGATATGCCTCCGGGACTTGCCCCTTGCAATATAACAGGCTTGACTGGAAGAGATCCTTCCAAGACAACGGGCTCTTGCTGCTGATGAGTGTAATCCTTCCATTGCGGATTGGATTGTTCTGGAGTTGCCCCTTGCAAGATGACAGGTTCGTATGTGGGCTCAATGTATGATTGTGCTCCTTCCAGGACGACTGGTTCCCAGCTTGAATGGTTGTAAGGTGCCCCTTGAACAACTGGTATATCATATGGAGGTGCTCCTTCAAGCACTACTGGCTCGGAGATTGAAGGAAGAAAGGGACTTGCCCCTTGCAAGACTGGAGGAGGATTTGTTGGCTCATAAGTGTAGGCATGAATGGACTGAATAGGGGAGAAGAAGCGATCGATATGGTCCCCTTCTTCTATACTATTGACTGCAGGGCCACGAGACGAACTGGGGTCTGTTGGATGCTGAGGCAGAGGATTCTGAAGGATGTTGGTGGAAGCTGCTGGAGAAGTTCCAGGAACCGAGATGACGATCTTTCGGTCGTCGATCAGATCCTGTATGGCATTCTTCAAAGTATAGCATCGGTCAGTGGCGTGGCCACGCCCTTGATGGTAGGCACAGTACTCATTTTCTCGGTAATTTGGAGGCAGAGGATGAGGCGGAGGTCTAGGTGTCATCAGAGTGAGTAACTGCTTTTGTACCAGCGTAGTCATGATTTGACTAAGTGGTTGACTGAGTGGAGTGAACTTCCTGAACTCCCTGTAATTCTGCCTGTTCTGGTATGAGTATTGGCCGTTTCCCCTGAACTGCTGCTGTTGTCGAGGTGGCTGTGGCTGAGGATTCGGTTGTGGCTGATATCGCTGAGGCTGATGCTGAACTTGATTCTGCTGATACTGTTGACGTCCCTGTGGGGGAGCACGTTGATTTCCTTGAGCAGCGGTATTGATGTTGTTTACCTCTGTTGGGCGGGGAGGAGAACCATTGCGGTTTCCATTCCCGTGCCCGATAGGTATTCCTTCCACTCTGTTCCTCTTGACTGGAGTGGCTTGATGAGGCCATGGGGAGATCGTCCCGGCCCGGATTCCTGCTTCAACTTGCTCTCCAGCACGGATCAATTGTGAGAAATTCGCATATGGATGCGAGATGAGATACCCAGATATGCCTGGGTATGTTGAATGAACAATCATGGAGATTTGTTCTTCATCGTCGATAGGTGTCCGCATTCTGGCTGCCATAGCTCGCCAACGTCCCACATAAGCTGATAGTGTTTCATCACTCCTTTGCCTGAGTGCTGCGAGGTCGGCTCTTCTGGGTGCCATGTTGAGATTATATGCGAATCTGTCGACGAAAGCCTGGGAGAGCTGTTCCCATGTTCGGATGCGGTGGCAATCCAATGAAGTGTACCAATCTAGGGCATCGCCCTTCAGAGATTTTTGGAACAATCGAATGAGGGCCCCTTCGTTTCCTGAGATTGCACTCAGCTCTCCACAGAAGGCCTTGAGATGTGCTGTGGGACAACCGCTGCCGTCGTATCTTTTGAACTTTGGAACCTCAAAGTTTTGAGGTACCCGAGCATCTGGGAAAGGACACAAGTCTCTGAACTTGGTCGAAGGTAAGTCGATTCCTTGCTGTCGCTGAAGCTGATTTTGCAAGATCTGGAACTGCTCCCGCAACTCGTCCAGTCCTGAGTGATCTGTTCGAGCGACTGGTGCCTCCTGGAATAAGGCACGTTCTTCTTCGGCATAGTGGTCGATGTCTTCGACCCTATGGGCTTGCTGAAAAGCAACCGCGGGTTGCTGAAATTGGTTTGATGATTGAACTGGATTCTGATGAACTTGAGCTTGAACTGATGGTAACTGAACTGGAGACTGTACTGAAGGTTGAACTGGAACTTGCTGGAAATTAACTGGATTTTGCTGAATTGAAGATTGCTGGAAATTAACTGGATTTTGCTGAATTGAAGATTGCTGGAAATTAACTGGAATCCCATCGGCGGGGATGTGCTGGAATTGAAAAGTGCTCCTGTTTGCAGGAGGCTGAGATGCTGGGAAGTGACCCCCTTGTTGGGTATTCGCCACTGTCCGCTGATTGATGTGGGCTTGACACTGACCCCCATTGTGGGCATTCGCCAGTGCTGTCCCTGTTGCTGGAAATTGAATTGAAATCCCATCGGCGGGGATGTGCTGGAATTGAAAAGGTGTCCCATCGGCGGGGACATGCTGAGATCTACTGAGATTGTTGTTTGCAAGATTGACTGGAAGCTGACTGGATGTTCCTGCAACGGAGGTGCTCTGAGATGGCCTTGTCGTCGCAGGAAGATATTGAGAAGGATGCCCCATAGCGAAGGGCTGAGATGGCTGCTGTCGGTAGTCTTGGGCAGACTCCGATGGTTGTGCTTGATTTGAACTGGAGGCCGGGAGGACCCGGCATGGCTGCTGAGCTTGCTGAACTGGGCCAACCTGATTGTTGGCTGCTGCGGTGGCCTGTGCTTGCATGAATTGCAAGAGCATTTCTTGCATTGCTCTCATTCCTTGTGCCAATTCTTGTATGATTGGCGTATTGTCAACGGGCTGTTGCGCTGGAGGTTGCGCTTCGGTCATTTCAAGAGCAGGGAAGTGATGAGTTTCTTCTTCGTGGTCGGACATGGCTTGCTGAGCCCGAGTGCGGATTATGCTGCGGAAGGGAAGCTGTCTCCGAACACGTTGAGCCCGAGGTGGCGCAATGGTGAGGACTATACTCTTTTTGGGTTTTGGGATTTTCTATTTTTTTTTGTTTGGGTTTGGGTAGAATGCTATGCAGATGAGATTGTATGAGGATTAATGACTTTCAAGTACGGGAAGGATTCTGTTTTCAAGTTGGATCACGACTAGTGGGACTAGCTTTTCCCCAGCGGAGTCGCCATTCTGTGGACCCTCGCCGATTTTCCCCGGCGCTCCCACACGACGTCGTTCTCCCTTTCCCTTTCGGAAGAAGAAGAAGAAGAGGTGCGTGAGTGCGAAATCGCCGTTTGTGCCACTGGCTTGCCTCGTTCTCGAGGGCTTTGTTTGGTTGTCGTATTGAGCTGGATGTGCTTAAATGAATTTATATAAGACCAGAGTCGCCACTAGCCAGTTACTTCGAATCTACAGTCGGCTAGACCCCGTAGAAACGTTAGAGAAGGGAATCCGAAGATTCCTTCCTCTAAAATGACTCCTGTTGATCTGCGGTCAGAGATTCAAGGTAAGGGATCACGGTTACAGGGTGGGAAGAGGTTAAGCACCCCACACACTGCCCGTACCGAAGTACGGTCTCTACTTCACAGAATCGATCGAATACTTGAAAGTCTAGTTTAATCCTCGTATATTCTCATGGATGACATGATGCATGAATGCGGGTCTGAACAGTAAGAGTTTCTGATGGGCAGGTTCCAACAACGGGCAAGCCCAGAGCGTACGCTCGAACTGACAGGTGCTTAATGCAAGACGTATGCAGTGTGCTTGAATGATCAAGGTGTTTTATGGTGAAGCGTGAATGCAGGTCTGAACAGTAAGAGTTTCTGATGGGCAGGTTCCAACAACGGGCAAGCCCAGAGCATACGCTCGAACTGACAGGTGCTTAATATAAAGACATATGCATGTGTGCTTGAGTAATCAAGGTGCTTGTAGTGAAGCAGGGGGGTTGGAAGGAAAGTAAATGTTGCACTTATGCTAGATGCAAATGAGATGATGCTGGAAAATGAGTAGCTGGATGGACGGAGGTGTCGCAAGGATTGGCTTCGAGTGGCTGGATTAGGACTTAGATGGCTTGAGAGGCTTGGACCAGTGGTCAGGCTGGGCTGGACCAGGGTTGGACTCTCCTCACTCGGGCTCTCCTTGGTGGAAAGATGGGCTAAAGGGGCGGAGAAGGGCTTGGAACGGACCCGGACTGGATTGGAATCGATTCTCTGTTGAAATGGGAAGAGGCTAGGGGTATTTATAGCAGCGGAGAGTGGCAGCTCTCGTAATTTTGTCCGGGCGGCCTGCCATGGGCCGCCCGTACGGCCGCTCCTCGGTTTCCAGCGAGTACGGCCGTTCCCTCGGGGCTGCTGTTGGACTCGCTGGTCGACTCAGTGAGTTGACTCAGCGGGTCGACTCGGTGGTTTGACTCGACGGGTTGACTCGGTGTTTTGACTCGACGGGTTGACTCGACGGGTTGACTCAGCGGGTTAACTCAGCGGGTTAACTCAGCGAGTTGACTCAGTGAGTTTGACTTTTTTGGGATTTTTTGACTGGACTTTTTTATGGGGGGTTTTTCAGGGTGGTTTTTAGGACTGGGTTAACTGGGTTCAGGCTTGAACTGGGCTATGTAATGGGGCTTACAAGGGTGAGTTTGGCTGAGTTTGGACTTGGGATTTGGGGGTATGGTCCTCCGTTCAACCAGCTATCTCTACCAACAGTGTAGCCGAAGGTGGGGTGTCTACAATTCCTTAAAATGATCTATAAAATGGATGGACGGAGTGGATAAATCGATACATCATGGTGGGCGCCTCCATGCAATCCTTGATGGGCACATATAAACTCTGCTGAAAAATCTTTAAATCAAATTGCACCATGTCATTGCACCATTGTTAGGGGTGGTGACTGGTGAGGGCCCGTGCTTGATCCATGCCTATTTCTCCACAGTGGATTAATTATTACCTAGGTAATACCTTAGTGGGTGTTACCCTTGATGTGGGGGCTTTTGTTTTTCCAGCACATTTTAGACCATGGTTAAAAAATTAACCAAATCCAAATCTTATATGGACCAAACCATGCGAAGCAATGGTGATTGAATGCCCACCATTAAAAACTTCCTAGACCTGCCATAATGTTTATTTAGCATCCAACCTGTTGATAAAGCCAAGCAAACCAGGATGAATGGAAAGTACAAAGAGCAACTTGATCCAAAACTTCCATGGCCCACAAAATGTTTTTAATGGCCATTCACCACTATTTCTAGTGGCGTGGTTCACTTGATAATTGAATTTCCTTAATTTTTGGGATCACATTAAAAATGAGCTGAAAAAAACAATGGACAGCGTGGATGTAGAACATATTCATCAAGGTGAGCCCCACGCGGTATGGGTAACACCTAATCCGAGAAATTGCCCTGGTAAATCCACTCCATTCATCTGATTTGAAAGACCACAATAATACGTGATTTTCAAAATTAGGCAAATGAAAAACTCTAAGTGAGTCACACCACTGAAATAGTGGGAACAAGAACAACCTTGTAACGTTTTTGGAGCTGACCATAACGTCCTGGAGCGAATTTGTAATGAGCATTTCCGTGGGCTCCACACAGCCCTAGGCACATAAATATCTTTATGCAAATCTGCTTCCTATCCGGATGGAGTCTGGCTAATGATGATAGTGGATTAGGTGAGACCTCAGCCAAACCCAAGACAGTGCAGCCCTGATCGTGGGGCCCACCTTAATGTATGTATGATGTATCCAACACCTGTGTGTCTGTTTTTTCTGTATCATTTTATGACATTATCCAAAAAAATAAAATAGATCCAATTATCTGTAGACATATAATGGGAACCATGTTGATTGGCCATTAATGGACCATAAAAGTTTTGGATTAAGCTAATATTTGTTTTTTCCCCTTCATCAAGGCTGTCGTGACCTTATCAACCAATTGGAGGGTAAATAAGCATTATGGAAACATTAAAGTGTACCCTAAGAAGTTTTTAATGATAGGACGGTCAATTAACACTGTTTCTTATGGTATAGTCCACCTGATTATTGGATCTACTTAATTTTTTGGGATAATGTGCTACAATGGCATGGAAAAATGGATGGATAGTGTGGATACATAATATATACATCAACATGGCCCCATAGTAACCCCACTGCAAGGGCTGCACCATCTTAGCTAAGGCTGGGTCTCACCTAATCCGCTCTTGGCTAGTGACCCAACGCCATCAAGTTAGGGCGGTGTCAAAGCTTTGTGGGCCTCACTATGATGTGTGTGTTTTTATCCATGTTGTCCATCCATTTTGCCAACTCGGCATGAATCCAAAAAGAGGCAAATCCGAATCTCAAGTGGACCACGCAATAGGAGTCAATGTTAATTGAACATCCACTATTAAGAACTTATTATGGGCCACTGTAATGTTTATTTGCCATCATGCCTATTGATAAGGTCACACGGACATGGATGATGGGAAAACACAAATATCATATTGATCCAAAACTTTTGTGGCCCAAAAAGTTTTCAACTGTAACTGTTCAATCCCAATGTTTCCTGCAATTGGTTCACTTAAGATCTGAATTTGCCTCATTTCTAGGCTCGTGCCCTGGATGGATAGTGTGGATAAAACATATACACCATGGTTGGGCTTATAGAGCTTTGACACTGGCCGGCCGGCTGGCTGGCTCTCCAAAGGCGCTAGAACGGACCTCAGGAGCAATTCCGTGGCGGAACGAACGTTCTGCATTTTGCACTCTTTTATTTATTTATTTATTCAATCGTCCGACCAAATCTCTGTGGGGTCTTGATGTATCTACTTATCCAAGTGGTCTTTGCTTTTCTAAGATTGTGTTAAGGCACATGCCTAAAATTGAGGCAGATCCAACGTTGTAGTGACCACACTACAATTGACAGCATTGGATCTTCCTGATTTTTGAGCCCAGACCTTATCATGATCTTAGAAAAGGAATGAACGTCCTGGATAAAGAGATACATTAAGGTGGGACCCTACACAGATCTGGTCGGACACAATCCGCCTCCAAGACAAACCACTTTTATAAATATTTGATGGATAGGATCTCTCAATCCGAAACAATCTTGGAAAACTCAATCTAAAGTGTGTCCCACAATATCAACGTTCTGGATCAAACCACGTGTCCATTCATGTGAAATGGGCTCATCAGTATACACAACTCTCCTCGCAGCATCAGGACTAAATTCGCGGGCCTCAGCTCATACATTGGCCACAGAGAAGACGCGATCACAAACAGCGACTGCACGTGAGCCATCCCATACATCCACTTCTATCCCCACAACATTTCAAATTTATAGGTAAATTCGGTACATTAAAACTATTTTTCCTACAATTATTAGAATAATATTTAAAAGTAACACTGATCCAGTCGTTGGATGGGCCACACCAATGAACAAATCCATACCATTGCCCGTTTATTGATTTTGATTTTTTGTCCATCTCAATAAGTGTACGGACCTGATTTCATTTGCGGTGATTAAGATAGTATGTCCTTCCATTTAGGACGCAGATTTTCTGCAAAAGCCTTTAGGAGGAAGTTCCAATGTTGGGAACGTAGGTGAGTCCACCGTGATGTTTGTGAGAAATCAATGCGAACAGGCTTATCCATTTTTGTGAACTCATTTTAAGGATGAATGATAAAAAAGTGAGCCAAATCAAAGCCTCGTGTGGGCCAAAAACGTAACGTTAGGATTAAATGTTTGTATGGCTATAAAAGTTTTGAATGAAGCTAATACTTATGTTTTCAGCTCATCCTAATAAGAAATTCATGCTAAAGCAAATCGGCCTCCTTTAATTTTGACGTGTACTACTATGTTAAAATAACTGGACGTGAGACCAATTTCCTGTCGGAAGCCTGGGAATCTAAGTAGGGCCCACTGTGATGTTTATGAGAAATCCATGCCGTCCGTCTAACTTTTGATATCAATTTAAGGCATGAAACAAAAAAATGAGATGGATCCAAGACTCAAGTGGCCCGCACTAAAGAAAAAGGTGGGCAGGGAAATTTCTACCGTTGAAACATTCTTAGGGTCTACATTGATGTTTATATGTCATCTATACCGTTTATATTGTCATTCCTACTTCGATGAACTGTAAACACAAATATTAGCCTGATTGAAAACTTCTGTAGCCCCATGAAATATTTCAACTGTGGACATTCAATTCTCACGTTTTCAGCCCGCTTGTCTTCAATCGAGCTCAATTTTTGCCACACATCCTAAAATGAGTTAATAAAACAAATGGAAGGTGTGGATTTCTTGAAAACACCCCAATGAGTCTCACTAAGATTCCCTAAGTAGGAACTTTCGTGCAAAAAGCTTTGGAAGAGATCTGCCTCCAAAATATTGACACATCATCATATTACCGTCCGGTGCAGACCTGTGGATGGGTTTACCATGATGTCTAAACACAGGGCAGATCCAACGCTCAAGTGGATTACACCAAACAGTAAGTGAAGCTGGTGATGTCATCACTATAGTAGCATAATATCATTGAGTTCTCATTAGCTTATTTCAATCCATGAGATAAAAAATAATCTGGATCCAAAATTTAAGTGCGCCTCAATAAAGGAAAATGTAGATAAGGAAATTACTAGTGGAAACCTCCTAGGGTCCACAGTTATGTTTATATGACATTCATGCCGTTCATAACGTTATTAATACCAGGATGATCTGAAAACATAAATATTAGCCTGATTCAGAAACTCCGGTTGCTCCACAAAAATTTCATCTGTGTACATTCAATCCTCACGTTTACGGCCCACTGGAGTTTTTTATCCAGTTCAATTTTAGTCTCATGTCCTAAAGTGAGCTCCCAAAACGGATGGACAGGGTAGATTTATCAAAAACATGACTGTGTCCCACCTAGGTCCCAGAAACTTCCTGCGCAAGGCTTTCGCAGTAAATCCGAAACAATGGTTGTATGCAAAGTTCACGTACAACCGCCGTATGTAATGATTCTCTCTCGCTCCGAAAACTCTATTCCCGAAAAACAAAAACCTCTTCTCAAAAATCCCCATTAAATCCTTCGATTTTTCCCCAACTGCGACGAAAATACCTTCTCTCACTTCCGATCTTTCTCTCCTCCATTCTCTTCAGAGAGAAAAAACCCTAGACTAGGGTTTCCGAACAGTCAGTCTAGGGCTTCCGTACGCTCCGTTCCTAGGGTTTCTGTCGCCATGTACGCAGATCGGGTCGTCGCCGGAAGCAAGCGGTCTATCAAGGACCGTCTTAACGGGAATTCGGGCGAGGATTTCGTTCGTAGTCGGCAGTCGGCCAACGGCAAGAGGTTCGTTCTCCTCAAATCGATTCCGATCTCTTCTTCTTCTTCTTTTTTATTTTATCCAATTTCAATCTGGATTTTGACCTTACAGTCTTCGATTTTATTGGCATGTGTCTTTAGCTTCATGAAATTTCATCACTTGGTGGATATTTGAGATCGTTTGGCCGGAAAGTTAGGGTTAGGGTTTGGGTTCCTGTCGGTTGAAATTAGAATCTAGGGTGAGAGAGAGAGAGAGAGAGAGAGAGAGAGAGAGAGAGAGAGAGAGAGAGAGAGAGAGAGAGAGAGAGAGAGAGAGAGAGAGTCGTTTATGACAGAATGGCGCGAGGATCACTGTCATTGGCTCTGTGCCGACTTTGGAGTCTTGTTTTCCTTTGGTATTAATGAATTTACAGTTTTTTTGGAAAAAAAAGAGAGAGTCTTGGGTACTGATTCAGTGCAAACTTGCAGGATCTCAGGAATGGATGTGTAAGTTTGGCAGTTTTGCTTCGATTTTCTATGATTTGGTTTTGCTAGCTGTTGTCAATTTCTGAATATTTGAGATCTTTTGGACGGATTGGGATTGGGGTTTGCTGTTTATGCTTGATGTAGTCAGGGTGGCTAATGAGCTGGGCATGCCTGGCCTGACGAGAGTTCACCTTCCTTTGGACGTGGTTTGAGTTGTGCGGGAGCCCCAAGGTCTGGGGTTGAGCTTCAGGTTGAGTTTTCGATCCGCTTAGTTAATTGAACTGGACCTGGCCTTGCATTTGCTTTGAGGTTCGACAAGTAAGTCCAGCCTGGTATGGGTCATTTGCCACCCTAGATGTAATTAAGATATACTTCCAGAAAAATATGCTTAATGAGCAAGTGGGAAAAACTATGGCACGAGTCTGGCAGGTTTATGGTAGTGTTGGCAAATATCCTGAGTACATGTGGCATACACGCGTGTCCATCTTGAATGTTAAAATCGCTGGTTCAATTATCAATGAAGTGTAGGCCAAAAACCCCATTGATCAGAGGATCTTCTCTGCCCAGTTGCTGGCCACTAAATTGACACTCAAAGGGAAGATTGTCAGGAGTCTGAAGTTGGTGGTGTGATCAGATGGTTAAAACTGTCTTTCAAAAAAATCAGATGGTTAAAACTTAAGACAATCTGGTGTTTGTGATTTTAATGGATATGCCCCAAGGCCTGTGAATAGGAGGTCTGGCGTGCTGTACGTTAACACCTCATGTAATGTGGATGTGCTGCTAAATCCCCCTTGTGGTGTGAAAAACTCACATTGTAATCTAGCCATAGATGTATAACTGAAAATTAGGTGAAGCCATGCATGATTCTTGTTAGTGTGCTCTGTACATTGTTAAAAACCTGATAACTTGACCCAACTAGTTGTTTGATCTCTTCATCAATCTTTAACCGTTAGGTTGGCCGCAACAGTTGACTGTATTCACGGTAAAGTCGCAAACTGATTTAATGCGTATGAGCTGGTGTGAATAAACAAACTAAATTGGACCAATGTGGGGATGATCTGGATCCATAGAAAACTGCTTTGATACCACACCATCCCCAAAGCAGAAGAAACACTTCTATAAGCCCAAATGATCATTAATTTCAATGTTAGCCATCTATATTAATAAACACTAATTAATACGATGCCCCCAAATCATATGACAACCATACCACTATTCCATAATTTGGCCATAACTCAATTCATGACAGAATTGCATGATTTTGGGTTCGCTTGAAAGCTGTCTCAATTGGCTTTTAAATGGGACAATTTCCTATCACCATGACATTATTTAGTCTCCAAAAAGTGGCCCACAAAATTAGTGACAAAAGTGCCAGCTGATTTCTCCTACTGGGGAACTTGCTCTCACTACTATATCTAGCAGTTAGTTAAATAAATAAACTTATGAAAACAAAGGACTAAAAGACTAAATCTTGTGGACCATGTGGCAACTGCACGTGTGGGGTCCACTAACTGATCAGACAACCTTGTGGACCCATAATCTATTAGACCACCATCAAGGACCAGCAAAACTGTCAAGACATTGTTGTTCCTGTTGGGCCAAATCCTGTAATCAGACCGATTTGGGGCCCACTTGTTGGCTTTTGTGGACCCACTCATGAATTGCATCATGGTGTTACAACTCCCTTATGAGACTGGATGTGTATACGACAAGGTGTCTTATTGAAATGTAAGGTTCAAGAAAGTGGTCAAGATGATGGCAAATGTACAAGACATGGAGTGGGAATATTTGGATACATCACTTCAAAAGTGGGAAGTGAAGAAACTATTTTCTGGAGCTATGTTGAGAAGGAGAAAAGGTTGGCAATGTATTGCTGGTTGAGAGAAGTAAACATCAAATGAAACAATACACACTCACAAAGATCATCATTATAATATTGCTGAATTCTTTTAATGATTACCCATCATCATCACTATCATCAAAGCTTTGTCCAGTTATATGGGGTTGGCTTCCCAAATCTTGTTTTGCTAGTCAATCTTATCTAAAGCTCTATCCTCATTATTTGGACAAGCCATCAAATCCTTCTTGCTCCCTTAATCGAAGTCCTTTTGGGTCTTCCTCTCATCCTCCTTTCACACCCTTCGGCCTTGATCGATGTTTCCCTCCTTATTGTAGCTGTATGTGGTCTTCATTGCCAATGACCAAGCCATCTCAATATGCTTTCCATCATTTTTTTCTATTGGGACTCCTGAGCTGCTTTGTATGACCAACTCTTAGTTGTATCCTTCCTAGTCTTCCCACACATCCATCTCAATACACTTATCCCCACAAC
>PVNU02000962.1:0-183776 GCA_003013855.2 Liriodendron chinense | reverse complement strand
AACCTCTAGCTAAGGCTAGGGGTGAAGCCTTTTAAGAGATTTGCAAGCTTTGGTTTCTTGTGGTTCACATTGGTGTGTGAATGTTGGAGTATTCTTTGGTTGATTGATTTGGTTATCCACCCTCGGCAGACGCTATTTGTTGTGTAAGCCCCTTGATCTATCGTCGACTCCGGGCACGTTGGATGCTTGGGATCCCTTGCACACCAATTAGTTAGTTCATGATCCGATAAAGCCCCTTGATCTATTGTTGACTCCAGATACGATGGATGCTTTGGATTCCCTACGGTCATCGAGTTTAGTGTAGGTAAAGTTATCAATCTGTAAATCCCTTGATCCATTGTAGACTCTGGGCACATTGGATGCTTTGGATTCCCTGCGATCGATAGACGAGATCTTAACGGTTAGATCGGTCAATCAAACCCTCCCTATCTTGTAAGTATGCATTTGATCGTATGAATTGTGATCTTATTGGTTGACTTGTTAGTAAAGTTGTTGATCTGTGCAATTCCTTGATCCATTGTCAACTCCGGGCACAGTTGTTATAGGAAAAATAAAGGAGATCAACTCAGCTGTTAATTGTACGCAGCTGTTAATTGTACGCGGACGCCCATTCGACTCTCGAGAACATCTGATCGAGAGTCGTAGATTGGGGAAATACAGAAGTACCCATTGGACCCTCGAGATCATCTGAGCGAGAGTCGCAGATCGGGTAAGCAGGATGCCCATCCGACCTTCGAGATCATCTGATCACAAGCCGCAGATTGGGTAAGCGCGGGATGTTCATCCGACTCTCGAGATCATATGCTCGAGAGTCGCAGGATGGATAAATACGGAGCACCTATTCGCAAGGCTTCGAGCTCCTATAGCCGATGGTCAATAAAGCAAAGCAAAGGTTCCCTTCTTGAACAGCGAGCAGACCTTCTCACAAGTCGTTGAAAGGAGTTACGTCAAAATGAGCGAGCACTTGGACTCGCGACCATGTCCCAACATGTGAACAGCTTTTCTGTGGCTACATCTCTTATCCTCAGTACCAGCACCCGATTCCCGTCGAGCAGTATGACCCTGCGAGGCCAGGCAGGGCTACACCTAGTACGGTGGTTTCCGTCTTGTCGCGTCTCCTTCCTTTTTCGCTGGCTATGACTCCAACTACGTTCCCAGCTCTACATGAGCTATCAGCGGTATTTCTACGCCTACCGGCAACCCGTATAGGTCGGTTTTTAGGCTTATCCTCTGGTGGTTCCGGATCTCAAAGGATTGCCATCGAGGAACGTGATTGCCGATAAAGTCATGGGGTTGGATCTCGTTTCTAAAGATGAGGATCTTATCCCACGAAATCAGCAAGATCTCGTATCGTACACGAGATCAGCGGGATCTATATCTTACATAACAGATTGAATCGCTTCTAATCTATATAACGACTCCATTAAGAAAAGGTACACACACATATTCGATCTCTGTCCCATTTTGCCTGGCTGCTCTTCTTCCTGCTTTGGTCGACTTAAGCATCGGAGGGTTAACGGCTGGACCCCAGCCACCCTTAGTTGCTGTCTGTCTTCTTTCAGTTTGGCGGGGGAAATCTCTAGAGGAGAAGGAAGGTGAACGTTTGACGGATCCTGTTACAAAATCTGACATTAACAGTTTGGCGCCGTCTGTGGGAACGACTTGATCATCAAATCAATCATTCCACCGATAAAGAATTTCGGCGATGCCTCCTAAAAAGGCTGTTCATCCTTCGACTTCAGGCAGGCACCACCTCCGCCCGATGAGATGGAATCCGTACCTACTCTTCACCTACCTCTCGACGAACATCCCTCAAGGAGCCCCAACTATGGCCATCACCAAACCCACTATTGGAAGCTTCTGGAAATCAAGACGATGTCCTACGTTTCCTCGGAAACACTCTCCTAACTCTAAACGCCGGAGTTCAAGCGCTGTCAAATCGGCTTGATCAGCATTTCCCCAAACCTCAGAGACAAGCCTCCGAAGGGTTACCACCCACTCATACCAGTGCATCTAGACATTCTATGGAACCACAGGTCCCACCCACTTGGCAGCCATCCCCCTGTACCGTCTCCACATTCTATACATTCTAGTTCGTCTCGACAACCTCACCGCAGGGCTCCACCGCCGAAACATCAAGCTATACCCTACCATGGAAGGAGATCTCAAAAGAATCCATGATCGTTTTGATGTCATGGAACAGCGATACCAGGCAAATCGGCCATCTGCCGTCATGGCGGCGATACATCAATCCGAGTCCCCCTTCACCAGTGAGGTTATGGAAGCCCCGTTACCTAGAAAAGTATCGAACGCCTGTTATCACCCACATTCCACCCCCGTACACAGGTATTGGCGACCCTCTTGAAACATCTGGAAACATACAGGTCCCTCATGGAGTTGGAGGGACATGGTTCAGAAATCATGTGTAGGGCTTTTCCCTTAACATTGAAGGAAGTAGCTCGTACGTGGTTCCGGGGGTTAAAGCCTCGTTTCCATCAGTTCCTTTTCCCAGTTCTCGGAGATATTCCTTTCTCAGTTCATGGGAAGCATTCGCATTAAGAAGCTAGCTCCCATCTGATGAATCTGAAACAGCAGCACGGGGAGACAATAAAGGAGTTCACAGTACGGTTCACTGCCGAAGCCGTCCAAATTGAGGGTTACACTGAAGAAAAGGTCTTACAGCCCTCATTGCTGGAATAACGAGTGAGAAATTCAGGTTTGCCTTAGATAAAAGCCCTCCGAAAACTATGGCAGAGTTCCAAGCCAAAGCTCAGAAATATATCAATGCAGAAGAAGTCGCATTGACACGCCATGGAGTACAGAGTAAGAAACGCAAGCCAGAAGGAACCTCTTCTACAGATAAAAAATATCATCGTGATCAGCGCGATCGTTCTCCCAAGAAGCCTTACTCTGGTAAATACCATAACTACACCCCTCTTAATCAGTCTCATGAAAAGGTTCTAATGGAGATTAAACACAAGCCATATGTAAAGTGGCCAGCAAAGATCAAATCCGATCCTGAGAAGAGGGATAAGAGCAAGTTCTGTTACTTCCACAAAGATCACGGGCATAGGACCCAGGACTGCATCTTTCTATGTGACCATATCGAAGCCCTTATTCGAAAAGGCCATCTTCAGGATTATGTTGCTTGTAAAAATCGATCACCAGAAAGGACGAAGACCTCATCTCGCCAAAAGGAACCACCTCATCATCAAACTGACCAAGAGGACGCTGAGCCCACGGGAGAAATCCGCACCATCGTCGGAGGACCAGTTTGTGGGGGTGACTCTCAAGCTTCAAGAAAAGCATACGCTCGAAAGGCGTCCAAAGAACCCCAGCAGATCTATTGGCTGGAACAGTCGTCTAGCTCGTCAAAAGCCAGCCATCCTCCAATTTCCTTCACTCTCGAAGATGCAACGGGAATTCACTTCCCTCACGAAGATTCCATCGTAGTCACATTGAAGGTATCAAATTATCTGACACATCGAATTATGGTGGATACAGGTAGCTCGGCCGATATTCTATACTTGGAGGCTTTCAACAAAATAGCACTTGCCAGAGGCCTACTCAAGCCAGTTTCGACCCCCCTCGTCGGCTTCGGAGGTGAAGTAGTGACACCTGAAGGAAGCATTGATCTCCCGGTTACTTTTGGAGAAAGTCCAGGGAAGACCACCATCTTCGTAAACTTCCTCGTGGTGGACCGAAAATCAGCGTATAACGCCATTTTGGGGCGGCCGTCTCTAACTAAGATTGTGGCAGCCTTACACCCTTCATATCTGTGTGTTAAATTTCCTACCCCAAATGGTATCGGGGTCATGCGAGGAAGTCAACAGGAGGCACGGTCTTGCTACCAGATAGCTCTCCAAGATCGAAAGAAGGCTCAAGCGACACCCGTCATGGAGATAGCTCAAGGTTCACCCGACGTTCCCTCCACCACCTCTTGGATCCGAGAGAAAATGCTCTGAAGTCAGGAACTCCGGGGGAGGAAACAGTGGCGATTCACCTGACCGAAGGCGACCCGCCTAAGATCGTGTACATTGGATCCTCTTTAACCAGTGCCCACCGCGGAGATCTGATCCGTTTGCTCACTGAATACCAGGACGTGTTTGCTTGGTCTCATAAAGATATGCCAGGCATTGACCCCAACGTCATCGTACATCGTCTCAATATCGATCCAAAGCATAAACCCGTACACCAGCGTCGACGAGCCTTCACTGCCGAAAGGCAAATGGCGATCAAGGCTGAAGTTGAAAAGCTACTTACGGTCAATTTCATAAAAGAAATTGACTACCCAGAGTGGGTCGCGAACGTAGTTCTCGTCCGGAAAGCTAATGGCAAATGGAGAATGTGCGTCGACTATTCAGACTTGAACAAAGCATATCCCAAAGATAGCTTCCCGACACCGCGGATCGACCAGTTAGTCGATTCAACAGCTGGACACGCTCTGCTTAGCTTTATGGATGCTTATTCTGGTTACAACCAGATCATGATGCATCCACCTGATAGCCAGCATACCGCCTTCATCACAGATCGAGGATTATATTGCTACCAGGTAATGCCGTTCGGTCTCAAGAATGCAGGGGCCACTTATCAACGTCTCGTCAACAAAATATTTGCTGCTCAAATCGGTAGGAATATGGAAGTCTATGTTGATGACATGCTCTTAAAAAGCACTATAGAAGCTGATCATATTTCTGATCTTCGAGAAGCCTTCGACTTAATGAGGAGGTATCAAATGAAATTAAACCCAGAGAAATGTGCGTTCGGTGTGTCTGCAGGAAAATTTCTCGGGTTCATGGTTGGCCAACGCGGAATTGAGGCAAATCCTGAGAAAATAAAAGCATTGATAGAGATGAAATCTCCCACCACTCTGAAGGACGTCCAGCGTCTGGCTGGTCGCATCGCATCGTTAAACAGGTTCATCTCGCGAGCATCAGACAAGTGTTTACCTTTCTTCAAACTCCTTCGTACAACGGCCAAGTCTGATTGGAAATGGACGCCACGATGTGAGGAAGCCTTTTAACAATTGAAGCTATACATGAGCACACCCCCCATTTTATCTAAACCTGTAGCACATGAGCAACTCATTCTTTATCTCTCTGTGTCCACTACGGCCGTTAGCGCCGCTTTAATAAGAGAAGAATCCAGGGTGCAGAGGCCCGTTTATTATATCAGTCGAGCAATGGTTGATGCAGAAACTAGGTATTCTGATATGGAGAAACTGGCCCTAGCCTTAGTCACGGCAGCTCGAAAACTGCGACCATATTTTCAAGCCCACGCTATTTTAGTACCGACGAGTCACCCGCTACGACAAGTCCTTCAAAAACCTGAGGCTTCCGAACGATTAACTAAATGAACGGTCGAGATCAGTGAGCACGATATCTCATTCTGTCCTAGGACCGCAGTAAAGGGCCAGGCCGTGGCTGACTTCATCGCTGAATTCACATACTCCTCCGAAGATAATACTATGACCAGCGACCATCCTCCTTGGTCACTCTTCGTGGACGGGTCGTCGCGGGCCACTGGTAGCGGAGCGGGCCTAATTTTAGTGGCTCCCGACGGGTCACATTTTCAATATGCTCTGCGTTTCGAATCTCGCATCTCAAATAATGAAGCAGAATACAAGGCCCTGATCGTTGGCTTTGAACTGGCCATTGTCCTTGCAGTTCAGAATCTGTTAATCCATAGCGATTCCCAGCTCATTGTCAAACAAGTTCTTGGTGAATTTGAAGCCAAAGAAGAAAGGATGGCCTTATACAAGTATCGTGTACTCATCCTGCTCGCGAAACTGAAGACCTATGAAATAATCCACATTCCTCACGAGCAGAACCAACTTGCTGACTCATTGGCTAAGCTCGCTTCCGCACCAGAATCTGAGCTAGCACATTCGATCCCCATCGAGCATCGTCAGAACCTAAGTATCGACCAATCAGCTCTTGAGCAGGTAATATCGGTACAATCGTCTCCATGTTGGATGGATCCCATCATCCTGTATCTCAGAGACGGATACCTACCAGACAATAAGAAAACTGCAAGACAAATTCGGCTTCGAGCTTCCAGGTACACCTTGCAAGGCGGAATATTGTTGCGAAAAAGTTTCTCCTTGCCTTATTTAAGGTGTCTTCATCCAGAAGAAGCACTTCATGTTCTAGACGAAGTACACCAGGGGGCATGTGGTAATCACCCCAGGGGGCGATCCCTAGCATATAAGGCGATGCGACAAGGATATTATTGGCCCACTATGAAAGCAGATGCAATTGAATTTTCTAAAAAATGCGACAAGTGCCAGCGATATTCACCTATACCTCATATACCTTCTGAACGGATGGCTCCGGTTGATAGCCCTTGGCCTTTTGCTCAGTGGGGGGTCGATATCATCGGGCCCTTACCCATGGGAAAGGGACAAAATAGGTTCGCGATCGTGGCGGTTGATTATTTCACCAAATGGGCCGAGGCAGAACCATTCGCCAAGATTACTGAGAAACAAACTACTAAGTTTGTATGGAGAAATATTATATGCCATTTCGGACTTCCTCACACTATAATTACCGATAACGGAACACAGTTTGACAACGCAGCTTTTGATGAATTTTGTGAAAAATGGAAGATACGTAATCTCCGCACTTCTCCATATCATCCTCAGGCAAATGGGCAGGTCAAGGCAGTGAATAAGATCATCAAGCACCATTTAAAGACCAAGCTAGGGGAATGTAAAGGGATGTGGCCAGAACTTCTGCCAGAAGTATTATGGGCGTATAGAACCACGGCTTGTACATCAACAGGAGAAACCCCTTTCTCCTTAGCTTTTGGCGTCGACGCAGTGGTACCAGTGGAAATTCAAGTGCCCTCGTATCGGATCGAGCAGTATGACCCTGCGAGTAATCAGGAAAACCTCCGACTTCATCTCGATCTCTTGGAAGAACGAAGAAATGCTTCCCAAGTACGAGTAGCAGCATATCAACAATGTATTGCTCGTTATCGAAATGCTAGGGTTTGGCCTAGATCCTTCAGCCCGGAGATTTGGTCCTGAAACAAAAACTTGGAGTTCCCGCTCGTTCGCTGGATCCAAATTGGGAAGGCCCATATCGGGTTGTCAGGATTGTGCGACCCGGTACTTATTATCTTGAAGACATGCAAGGGAAGCCCGTACGTCGCCCTTGACACGTCGAGCATTTGCTACGATACTACCCCTAGATTCGATGTAGTTCATAAACAACTTTTTATGAATAAAGCGAAAGATATCTTTTGGTCGCTACTCCATTAACCTGGATCTGAATAGCCCTGAATAGGATGCATACAATCCCTTGGCCAATCGCCTACCTTTGGTAGGGTTAAATTCACCCAGCATGGTCGTATTTCTATTTTATGGATGACCTTCACACCCTTGGTAAACCTGGAGGCAAACTTGGAGTCTCAATCGATAGATCAGTCTATCTCCATGAGGGTTTGGTCGCTACGACCCCCCGGATTGAGCATATTCTCTCAATCGATAGATCAGTCTATCTCCACGAGGGTTTGGTCGCTACGACCCCCCGGATTGAGCATATTCTCTCAATCGATAGATCAGTCTATCTCCACGAGGGTTTGGTCGCTACGACCCCCCGGATTGAGCATATTCTCTCAATCGATAGATCAATCTATCTCCACGAGGGCATGGTCTCTACGACCCCCCGGATTGAGCACATTCTTTCAATCGATAGATCAGTCTCTCCACGAGGGCATGGTCGCTATGCCCCCCCCCCCCCCCCCCCCCCCCCCGGGTTGAGCATAACTCATTGCAACAAGGCATTTGGTACATGAAAAGAAAGTAAACAAAAATGAGAAGGCATTCATTGCGTGAAAGGGAAAGAGTAAACGAGGACAATACTTCCAAAAATATTTTTTCATTGATGATAAATGTTTACAATATCTACTCACGAATACAAGAGGAAAACAAAGAAAATCAATCCCTTGGAGGAGGAGCTGTGCTCTTGACTTCAGGGCCCATTTCTGGAGCCCCTTCAGCCTGCGTGGCTTCAGTCACCTCGTTCTCAGCAGCAGCTTGCTCTTCGGCAGCTATGATGGTCGCGACTCGACCAAACTCTCCCATATCGAAGGATGGGATCATTCGTTGCACTACTCTTAGCGTAAAGTCGCGACCAGCATCATATGACTTGTACCTTTCGTCGTCATATAGCTGCGAAGTCCGGAACTCGGAAACCGCCCGAGGACCTTCCTCCGAGAGCATTTTTATAAGGGCGACCCTCTCTTCGTCCCAGTGGATTAAGTCGTCCTTAAGCTGTGCAAGAGCGATGCGCTCCTTGGTCAGGTTGTCGTAGACCTCCTTGAGCTGCGACCTGGCCTCCGCGAACTGCTCCTCCAACGAGATCTTGTCTTGGCGGAAGATCTCCCTCTCTCTCTCAGCCTTCTCCTTCAAACCCGTGAGCTTCACGAAGTCTGAGTCCAAGGCCTGATACCTGTCGGTCAGGACTTGAATTTTCTCGATGAGGATCTTTTTCTCCTCATCTCTCTTCGCGATCACCGCCTCACGGGCCTTGAGCAGCTGATCTCTTCCTTGAACTGCCTTCTCCAAGGCAGTCCTCTTCCCCTCAACTTCATCTATCGTGCGACGGGCGGCAATGATATCATGCCTCGTTCGCAGGATAAGATCTAGGCCCTGCAAAAGTGATGAAAAATGTGAGAAAGAATTCTGGAACGTAGTAACAGATTAAAGCAGGTCTTGACAAGGTCTTACCTGAACCATCCTCACCCCCGCTTCGAGGAAAAGGTTCTCAGGACTTGGCTCGGGAAGAGAGCCGAAGGCATGAGGAGGGACGTTCTCAAATAAAAATTTACATACTGGATGGAGGTGGCGGGGAATAGAGTACGTCCCGCTCCCTGACGGTTGGGCAACGACCAACCCGGCCTGCTCGCGAGGTGGAGGCATTGACTCGCGAGCAGGTCCCTGCTCGGCAGCAGGGACCAGTTCGCGAGCAGGAGTCCGCTCTTGAGGCTCTACCTGCTCTCGAGCCTCTTCAGCTGGGGGGCAGCCGGACCCCACCCCATCCGGGGAGTTGTCAGCAATGTTAATCACTAGCGGTCCAGGTGCGACCACCAGTGAGGGAATAGTGGGCCCAGCCGGGGCCCCCGCCATGCTCGCAGGAGGGGCAGGTTGATCGCTACTCGTGCGGATGGATGATTGAGATGGTTCGGCAGGTATTCTCTTCTGCCTCTTGGAGCCTGTGCCCTTCAGTCGGGGCAACAGACCCCTCTTCTCTCCAGCCTTCGTCATCTCAACCTCTCTTCTGAAAATTAAGCCCGCTGCAGCAAGTCGCGAGGGAGACAGGCAAGCCTCGATATGCCTGTCACCAACGGGCACCTTGTACAACTTTACAATTTTCTCGTTGATTCCTCCCTTCAAATTTGGTTTTCTCAAGGCCGGGATACCTGCGAGCACTAACAGGGGTCAGATGAAGCAAAAACCCTAAAAACCTAACTGGAGAAACTGCACAATGCGGGATTGTGCCTACCTTCACAGAAAAATCGGGTTACTCCTGGACCCCTGGAGGCAGACTCCCAGTTCCCGGAAGCATAGAACCACCGCTTCCTCTAGCCGGGATAGTTCGAGGAGGGCTTCCCCAACACGAAGTTATCCCGGTGCCAATAACACAAATAATACCAGCCTTCACTGGAGGGAGCTTTCTTCAGACGGAACATACGGAGGAACTCCTCCGCCGTGAGTTCCCCGTTGCCGGCCTGGGCCCAGAGGGCAAAGGAGCCCAGAACTACCCTCCACCCGTTCACGATGAGTTGCCCGGGGGCAATCTTGTAACAACGGAGAACATCGCGGATAAAGGGATGGAGGGGGAGGCGTACCCCCAGGATAAGCTGATACTCATAAAAAGCTACGCATCCTGGGGGGGGGGGGGGGGGGGTAGTCTGGTGTCTCTCCATCTCCGGGCAAGCGGAGAGTAACTGAGTCGGGAATCAGGTATCTCTCCCGCAACTCAGTCAGCCGATCCTCTGATAAAACGGAAGGATATCCGGCTGCAGTGTATCTCCCTGCCGGAACCCTCGCACTGCTGGAGGCAGAGGATTCCGGAGTGGCATCCCCGAGAGGGACGGTGGTCTCGTCAGAGTTCCCAGCCATGAGAAGATAAAAACAAAAGAAGAAAAAAGAAGTATACCAAAACAGAAAGAAAGAAAAGGAGCACCGGAGGAAGAAGAACGGAAAGAGAAGACTGCAAGTTCCTTTCGAAAAGCTTCTGTAGAAAATCAAAGAAATGGCGGATTCCGTATATTTATAGGCAAGCATTCCGCTATATCTAATGGCACGTGGCAGTCCCTCCTTTGGCGCAACACTCGAGCAGGCACGCCCATTAACTCCTCAGACACGTGGCGAGCGCCCCTTCATTTTCTGTCTGCGAAAAGACTGCGGAAAGCTAGCGCTCATTAATTCCAGCCCATCATGTGAGGTTCCGTTCTCGATAAAGGCAGCGGGCGGTTACGTGTGGTAATGAGCTAAGTCCTTCCCTTCAAAATTCTTGGCGGCAAGGACTTGGGGGCATCTGTTATAGGAAAAATAAAGGAGATCAACTTAGCTGTTAATTGTACGCAGCTGTTAATTGTACGCGGACGCCCATTCGACTCTCGAGAACATCTGATCGAGAGTCGCAGATTGGGGAAATACGGAAGTACCCATTGGACCCTCGAGATCATCTGAGCGAGAGTCGCAGATCGGGTAAGTGCAGGATGCCCATCCGACCTTCGAGATCATCTGATCACAAGCCGCAGATTGGGTAAGCGCGGGATGTTCATCCGACTCTCGAGATCATATGCTCGAGAGTCGCAGGATGGATAAATACGGAGCACCTATTCGCAAGGCTTCGAGCTGCTATAGTCGATGGTCAGATAAAGCAAAGCAAAGGTTCCCTTCTTGAACAGCGAGCAGACCTTCTCACAAGTCGTTGAAAGGAGTTACGTCAAAATGAGCGAGCACTTAGACTCGCGACCATGTCCCAACATGTGAACAGCTTTTCTGCGGCTACATCTCTTATCCTTCAGTACCAGCACCCGATTCCCGTCGAGCAGTATGACCCTGCGAGGCCAGGCAGGGCTACACCTAGTACGGTGGTTTCCGTCTTGTCGGCGTCTCCTTCCTTTTTCGCTGGTTATGACTCCAACTACGGTTCCCAGCTCTACATGAGCTATCAGCGGTATTTCTACGCCTACCGGCAACCCGTATAGGTCGGTTTTTAGGCTTATCCTCTGGTGGTTCCGGATCTCAAGGGATTGCCATCGAGGAACGTGATTGCCGATATAAGTCAGTGGGTTGGATCTCGTTTCTAAAGATGAGGATCTTATCCCACGAAATCAGCAAGATCTCGTATCGTACACGAGATCAGCGGGATCTCTATATCTTACGTAACAGATTGAATCGCTTCTAATCTATATAATGGAACGACTCCATTAAGAAAAGGTACACACAATATTCGATCTCTGTCCCGTTTTGCCTGGCTGCTCTTCTTCCTGCTTTAGTCTGACTTAAGCATCGGAGGGTTAACGGCTGGACCCCAGCCACCCTTAGTTGCTGTCTGTCTTCTTTCAGGTTTGGCGGGTGAAATCTCTAGAGGAGAGAAGGTGAACGTTCAACGGGTCCTGTTACAAAATCTGACATTAACAACAGTGGATGCTTGGAATTCCCTACGATCAACTAACGAGTGCTTCATGGTCAAATCAATCAGTTCAGATCTCCATCTTTTATGAAATATGCAAGTAGTTTAACTGTTTTATCTTCCGATTATCTTTATTCGATTCCAATTGAGTTTTAGTTGAACCAATAAATCAAACTTTGTGGACAAATCAAAGGTGGATCCCTAATGCCTTATCCCCTTTTCTATTTTTATCTTTCACCACACACAACTCGCTCCACTCTCGTGGATAATTCAGATTTCATCTCTCACACCTAAACTAATTTCTCTAAGTGTTCTTAACCTCAATCCCTATGGTTCGACCTCGATCTCAACGAGTATTTTACTACTTCGCTACTTACACTTGGGTGTACAATCTTCGGATTGTAGCAAGTTTTTAGCACCGTTGCCGGGGATTGGCATTGGTTTAAGAATATTTTTGGAATTGGTTTATGTATGTATTGCTAATAATTTATTAACTTGTTCATTTTATTTTTAGGGATTATCCTTAGTTGTGCATTCTTCTTCCCGGGTAACATCCTTCCTTCTTTACTCTTTTACTATTCTTTCTAGATTTTCTATTGTTTTCAATTAGAGCATTATCATGCCCATGTGTTGACGTCAGATTCTGGTAACAGGTCCCTCTCAAGTATACGCCCTTCTTGAAGTGAACTCCCCTCCAAACCTGAAAGCCAAAGAAGAAAACTAAGGGTGGCCAGCGCTTGGCCGTTGGCCCTCCGAAGCGTAAGTCAGACGTGACTTGATGTAAGATGAAGTGTGATATGTAGGCTTAGAGATTGTGTACCTTTATCATCTGTGGGGCCATCTATTTATACAGATCCGGGTGATCCAGTCTGTTACGTGTTCGCTAGCCTTACGTGCAAGACTACGATGTAGTAATAATCTCGGTAAGACCGAGGTCGATCCATAGGGAATGAGGTGAACAATTCAAACTATCCTAATAACTAGAATCTAAGAGGTTTGTGAAATCGGCTTTGAACATGAAACAAGAAAATCTGATAATGAAAGGGCAACTAGAGCATCAAGGATCCACTTATAGCTCTCCTTTGATGCATAATTCGCTATGGTTTCTCAATTACTCAACTAGAATCGAAATCAAATCCTATCTAGCCGAATGATAGAGCGGTTATATTATCAAATCAATCTGTCATGTGTGATTAATACACATGATTCCTTCAATTCAAGTTAGGACTTGAGCACACTCAATTGCATAGGTCAATCCTAGTTCCATTAGGTTAAGATCATAACCATGATAATCATCAAACCCTGTCACAAAGCTTAACTATATCATGATTTGAACTTCATTCAAATCATATGCTCAATTAACACATAATTCAGAATTTAGAACAAAAAGGTAGAACTTTGGTTTGAAGTTCTCACATGAGAATCCAAGTCTAGAGTGTATTGAATTCAATTCCTCGGAGCGTACAGCTTTAGAACTGTGCAAAACAATTAAGAACTAAATCAATTCTTCCAAACATCCATGAGCCATCATAAGATAAAGAAAAACTACTTAGAACTTTATTCAAACTTCTAAAAACCATTGTTCTTCAATAAATCCAAACTTGAAACCAATAAAACGAATTAAGACATCTAAGTAAGCTATAAACTTCACCTCTTAGCTCTAGCTAAGAGGTTAGATAATGAAAAGCATAAAAACAAACTAGAACTAGAAGAAGAAAAAAATTAGTTGTAGGAGGCTAGGAAGCCTCCTAGGTCTTGAATCCTTTGCTCCCCACGTTGCTAGGTGGTTTAGGAAGAGGCTGTAGGTGTCCTTTTATAGCATAGGAGTGTTGCCGACTTGGAAAAATTGCGGAACTACGGAATCCTCCCGCACTTAAGAAACTCAAAAATTGAAATAGGAAACTGCAACTCGCTCTCTGTATGTGGCCAACCGGTCTTGACCGGTCGGACCTATCTGGGAAAGTGTCTAGGGAGTGGCCGACCTGTTGGCTGACCGGTCTTAACCAGTTGGACCAAGATGGTGGCTGGTCCAGCGACCTTTGTAGTGAGCTCCACTGTTGGCCGACTGGTCTTGACCGGTCTGGCCTTCTTGGCTGACTGGTCTAGACCGGTCGGCCTACTATGTTTCTTCATTTTTCTTCTTTCTTTCTTCCTTTTCCTCCTCTCTTTCTTCACCATTCTTTGACCCACCTTTGATCCTCATCAAATGGCTCCTAATTATGCTCTTTTGAACAGTAATTGTGTAAAGTCTTTCTCTCAATCCTACATCCATAAAACAAACATTAGATGGGTCCTTTAAACATGCATACCATGCATATGTATGATGAATTGGGGTTAGATATGTATAAATTAGAGGCTCAACATTACGCAAGCTATTAAGATCACTGTTGATTTCAGGGGATAAGGTGCTTATCTTGTTAATCCTTAGATAAGGGATGGCCTAACCACTCTAGACGTCTAGCTGATTACGTCTCTTGATGGAGATGTTCAGAGCTACGAATAGAAATAAGCCAAAACCGGCCTAGATGGGCTTTTGGTACTATGAGACGAGGGACATCCCTGCCAAAGACCAGAGACCAGGGCTGCTCGCATAATGGGGGTTGCTCACATGACGGAAGCTGCTCACATAACGGGGGTTGCTTACATGACGGGAGCTGCTCACATAACGGGTGCTGCTCACATAACAGGGGTTGTTCACATGACGGGAACTGCTCACATGACGGGAGCTTCTCACATAATGGGGGCTGCTCAGACTCGTAGATGGCCTCGTTTGTCGACCAAGAGAAGAGCTACTCGCACTCGTAAATGGCCTTATTTTTTTTACTAAGAGTAGAGTTGCTCGCACAACGGTAATGTATAGGCGGTCGCCGATCTAAGTGATATACAAGACATGAGCAGGAAGGCTTGCTAGTCAGATGGTTTGGTCGCGACTTTTATGGAGAGACGCTCGCTGGTAGCATATCTTTTATACTTCTTCGACGACCAACTTTATTCCACAACACCATGCATGATGAGTGGACACAGAAATACGCTAAAATTCTTCTAGAGGATGAAAGGCAATCAATGCACAATGTTAGGGAACGCTTGTAATGACCCAGGTTTTTGAAATAATTAAAATAACAATTTAATTAATTATTTAGTAAATTACGTGATTTATTATATTGATAAATTAATAATAAATAATCCCTTTTATTAAAGTTGCCCAAAATGAACCCTAGAATAGCGTAGAAGTGTTGGATTTCATAAAACTCATAAATTTACAATAATTACGAAAATGCCATTAGTTAAACTTAAGTTAAACTAACGATTTTAAGTATACCAGTTTCTGACGATCTGTTTCAAGCAAAACTTCATATAATAGTTTAGGGGCATATTTTAACCATACACATCAAATTTCAGCCCTCTGATCATCTTACAAATACCCTAATCAGAAATCAGGCCATAAGTGGGCCATCTAACCTTGGATTTGCCCCATTTTTTGTGTTATACCCTAAAATCTCATGGCATAGCTGATGAATGGACTAGATTTGTCCCATGCATCACGGTGGGACCCACGTGCACTGCATGCACGTGTTGGGCTCGGTCAAACGCACGTTTGACCGTGCGTTTACTTATTACAGAAGACGGGTCGTCTTCTCTCCAGTGCTGCGCAGCAGCGGGCGCTGTTCGTCTCTAACGTCCCACGTCGTCCATCAGAGTGGACCCCATGGGTAAATCCAAGCCGTCCATCCATTTTATTTCCATCACGCGATCATTCACCTCAAGTTTTTCCCCCACCAACTGAGCATCCGATTCTCCTCAAACTATCGTTCAAATCAAAGAACTTCAAGATCTTTGGATCTACACTGCATGGACTGTTCAGATATCTTCCAGATCTTCGTGTGGACCCCAACGGGTATCATGTGTTAAGGATCTCCGGAAAGAAGTTGTTTATTTCTCTAACTCAAACAGCGGCAGATAGACTTTCCGTAAACGCCGACCATCCAAACCTCCGATTTCCATGTTGTATGGCGTTGATCCAGGCCTTCCATTCCCCTCCAAATGGATTTCCGACTCCAACTAGGAATCCATGCGAGCCATTCATAGCCTATCCAAGACGATACTCTCTTTCCTTGCATAAGACGCAAGCCACATCAAACCGAGTCCCTTCTCCGCGTCCTCCCTTTTCACTGACTTCAAGAAGCTATAAAACCCCCTTACTACTCCCTGTCCCTTCATCAGATCGAGCAGAGAGAGAGAGAGAGAGAGAGAGAGAGAGAGAGAGAGAGAGAGAGAGAGAGAGGTTTTGTAGAGAGAGATTTCAGAGGGAGGGGATTCACGTTGCTGGGGCAACATTCCAGTAGTTAGGAGATGAATAAGAAGAAAGAGAAAGAAAAGGAAAAAGAAAGAAAGAAGAAGGAAAGAAGAAATAAAAAGAAGAAGAAGAAAAGGAATATGTGAGTTTACCTCGTACTGTTTTTCACATGAAATCCTAGAATTTTGATTTCCTTTCAATTGCAATTTAAATTCATGATCGAGTGGGAAACTGATTTCTATTTACGTTTTGATTACTCAGTTTTGAAGTTGAATCGCTGGATTCTCAATTTTGATTTATGAAATTCAAATTTTGTATTTTACATAACTTGAAATTTATATGATTTCGTGAGTCTGATGAAGGATCGATTTTACAATGATTTTGATAAATCACGTGCTTACATGAGTTCATGGTTGTATTTTGGTACCTTGGAAAAGGTTAGAAAGATGTATGAATTATTTGAATTATTTAGAGAAGGGAATGACATAAACCATGCATTCCATGAGATTGAACACTCTAGTATGTGGTTGATTACTTGAGTTGACTTGGGTTGAGCACACGTGAGTGTTGCAATAGACCATTGCTCCATTGATCAAGGTCGGTTGGGTGAGCACCTAAGTGTGTGTAACAGACCAGCTACATAGGCCATGTGGAGGCTCCGTTGATCGAGGCCGGTTGGGTGAGCACCCAAGTGTGTGTAACAGACCAGCTACGCAGGCCAGGCGGAGGTGTGGGACAGTTCGTGATCCGAGTTGGTTATGCCGTTAGGGACTGATGTTTCAGGATGATAGTGTTAACCAACTGAATGTTCAACTGATAACAGTACTGAGATTGTTGAGTTATACTTGCATATCATACATCACGTGCATGTTTAAAAGGTTTTGGTTGGCGAAATTATCGTTGGATTCGTAATGGTTTGTATTTTAATGGTTATTTGATTTTCTATATTGAATTACCTGTGTTAAACTGTACGAGATTACTCACCGGCTTTTATAGCTGACGCAGTGTTATGCGATTAACTGTAGTGATAGGTGATGATTTAGAAGATTTCAAGGAAGCGATTCCAGATGAGGATATACTCTACAAGATTTTTTGAGAATTGATTTATTTTAGTTTTAGTTTGAAAGTATTGATCTAATATGGCCCATCAGATGGCCATTAGTTTAGACAGTTTGGAACAATTTCGTAGACCCATTGATTAATAGTTTAATTTTCAAAGTTTGGTTTATTTTGATTCTATATATTTGGTACCATATGAATGGAAGAGAAAAATATCAATTGTGATTGTGAATGATTGTTGAACCTCCAATTTATACATTGCATTACCCATTGCATGACATGGTTTGCATGATTTTCATGATTTAAAGGCCCATCTAACACATGTTTTGTGATTATAGGGAATGAGAGCGGACTTCATCCAATTGGGGACCAAAAGAACTCTTTTAGAGCTTTTAGATGAAGGATGAAAGAAGACCAAAGAAAGAAGAAAGCAAGGAGAAGAGAGAGAAGAAGAAAAAGGAGAAAAAGAAGAGAAGAAGAATCAAGTTGAAGAAGGCCGACCGGTCAAGACCGGTCGGCCATGAAGGCTGATCATATTGAAGACAGGCCGACCGGTCTTGACCGGTCGGCCATGCACACTGGAAGATGGACAGTTTGGTCCGACCGGTCATGACCGGTCGGCTGTATATGCTGGAACAAGCTCAATTTGGTTCGACCGGTCATGACCGGTCGGCTACACTTGCTGGATTAATGGACAGAGCAGTCCGACCGGTCATGACCGGTCGGCTACACTTGCTGGATTAATGGACAGAGCAGTCCGACCGGTCATGACCGGTTAGCTATGCTACCTGGAATGTGTAAAAGCCCAGTCCGACCGGTCTAGACCGGTCGGCGCTGCGTAACTAGAGTCCTTTCTAAATCTGGACTCCGAAAACTGCTGTGCACTGCGTAATCTTTCGCAGATTCTGACGCAAGGGAGGTTTCTTACTATAAAAGGACACCTAGGGGCTCTTCTTAGGGTATCAGGGAAGCTAAGGAACGTGTTTCTAAGGAGGGAAAGCTGTCGTGGAGTGTCTGCAACTCTTCTATTTCCGATTTTGCTAGTTTTATGCTTTTATTTAGAGATTTTAGTTGTAGCATGAATATGCTCGGCTAGAACCTCTCAGCTAAGGCTGAGAGGTGAAGCTTGTAGCTAATTCTATGTTGGTTTCAGTTTAATTCAAGTACCTTTTAACTCAAGTTTGGATCTTTCTCATGTTCTAGTTCTTTAAGTGGTAGTTTGAGATGTTTTATGAGAGTTCATGTGCCTAGGACATGAATTCCTTGCAATTCTCTGAGATTATCACAGGTTGCTTGTTTAGATTCAAATTATAGTAATCCTTGAGCAGGCCATAGTCCATAGGCATGGCTGTTACTCCGCAGGCTATGGATTTGAATTCTACATTGATTGTATGGGGCTAGAACTTGGAAGTTCAACTTGATTTGGATTGAATGTGTGTGAATGCTTTATTTCCCAACTAGATGAGAGATAGGACTTCAAATCTAGTTGCGTTCCCTACTTGGATTGACTGAATTGACATAGGATTGATACAAGTGGATCCTTGAATGCCTTAGTACTTTATATCCCTGATTTTTCATTAAGTTGTTGTTTTAGTTAAATACTCAATTGAATCTGATTTTCTTCCAAAAACTGAGTTGCTGGAGTGCTTTGGAAGTTGTTTCTATTTCCCTGTGGATCGACCTCGGTCTTACCGAGATTTATTACTACATCGCAGCCTTACACTTGAGGCGAGCGAACAATGATTCATTCATTATTTACATAACACCCTTGATTTCGGGATTTGAGTTTATATACTCGAGTGTTGAATTTTGGGGCGTTACAGTTGGTATTAGAGAATAGGAATGAGATAAACTGTGCCTTGGACCAAAGTTCCACCTAAATTTTAGGATCTATGGTAGCTTCATGAACATAGAGACTCTAAACATAGACGCCCGAAAACTATTAGGATAGCCGGTAAATTTAGACACATGTACCTAGGTACCGTGGGAAGGGAATTCCCACTTTAGTGAACCTTTTGCTAAATCATTAGTAATGAAAATTAAAATTTTAAACCTCTGTGATCTTTCTTAGGGTTATAAAGAAATTCTCACGAAACCACAACAAGCAGATTGACCAAAAATCGATATTTTTGAATTTTTCCTTAATTTTCATTTGTAGGACTGAAATTATGGACCGGATTGATACCTATGATCACACATGATATAATACAAGTCTAAAAATTTTTAAAAGTTTTCTGAAGGTCAGTAACATATCTATTTATTTCCCTGCAAAATTTCAGAACAAATGGAATTGTAGAAAAATTCTAAATATTCTTGTAGTAGACCAAGAAACGTGAAATCTGTTGCTGGACAGCAACATATTACTACCTTTATCAGGGTGAAGACCTAAGAATTAGTATATATTTTGAGCTGAAAATTTTTTGAGTGATACACCTTGAAGTCATTAATATCCATTCCAAATTTCAAATCGATTGGAGTTATCGGTTGGAAGAAATAAATTTTAGAGTAACTGCTTGTCCATCCACTCGATTCTCTTGTAAAACCTCCATCAAACAAACATATGGAGTGACATAACCTATCTGAATTTAAAGGATGAATAATTTAGTTGTTATTACTGGAATATTGAATTCACGCGTGGATAATGGGGCAATCTAATATTTTAAGGAGTACTAAATTAAGTTTTCTACTAAATGTAGATCATGCCGCCTAAAAGGAAGAGTCAAGCTACTCCATCTACACCCGATGTAATGGATAACGAACAATCAATCGAAGGAATATACAATATTTTGGGTGACATAGCATCTCCTCTTCGCCAGCAAGTATAGACTTCAAATGATATTATAAATCAACGCCCAATACCGGCTCCACAAGGTGGTGGAGGGGGAGATGTGTTGAGCTCTCAATTGTGCATATTCTAACCCCAATTCATCACTCATTATGCAAGGTTTTCATGATTTAAAGACTAATTTAATGCATGTGTTGTGATTGCAGGAATGAGAGTGGACTTCACCTAATAGGAGACCAAAAAGACCCCTTTAAGAGCCTTGGATGAAGACCTAAGGTGGGCCGAAGGAAGAAGGAAGCAAAGAGAGAAGAAAAGAAGAAGGAAATGAAGAAGCAATGGCCAAGACCGGTCGTCCAACCGGTTGGCCAAGGGAGCCAGACCGGTCAAGATCGGTGGGCCAACCCCTTGCATACGCTGGACGCAGGACAAGACAAATCGACCGGTCGTGACCGGTCGGCCAGCCCAGTCCGACCGGTCCAGACCGATCGGCCAGAGTACTTTTCCACCTCCAGAAGCTGCTGGACTGATTCCAATAGTGAGTCCGACCGGTCGTGACCGGTCAGCCAGTCACTCAGACTGGTCGGCCATGCATCTAAAACAGAAACTTCTGTTTTTTATGTCGAAAATCTCTGCACACTCCGTAAGCTTACGCAGATTCCGGAATATTCTGATGTTGCGGAGCCTTCCCACTATAAAAGGACACCTAGGGATCGTTCCTAGGGTATCTAAGAGGAGTTTGAGCAAGGTGGGAGGCGGCGGAAGTGGATTTCGGAGTTCCACAACTCTTTCTAGTTTGTTTTGCTGTTTTTAAACTTTTCCTAGTTGTTTCATGTTTCCTTGGATCATGAGCAGCTAAACCTCTTAGCTAGGGCTAAGAGGTGAAGCTTGTAGTGGATCTAAGATGTTTCAATTCATTTTTAGTTGGTTTTTAAGTTGGATTTCATGATTATGAGCAATGGTTTGAAGTTTATACAAGTTCTAAGTAAGTTTTTCTTAGTCTTATGATGACTCATGGATGTTTGGGAGAATTACTTAAGTTCTTAATGGTTGAATGTTAGTCTAGACCTGTATGATCCGAGGAATTGGAGTACGCTCTAATACTATGATCTTTATGTGGGAACTTCCTACCAAAGTTCTACTTTTCTGGTTTTCTGAATTATGTATGGGACTGTGCATGTGATTTGATTCAAGTTCAAATCATGATCTAGCTTTGTCTGGTGACAGGACTTAATGATGATCATGATTATGAACTTAGTTTATTGGAATTGGGACTGACCTATGCAATTGAGCATACTCATCCTAGCTTGCATTGAGTGAATCATATACATTAGCCTTACATATGACAGATTGTTTGGTTTAACAGCTCTATCATCCGGCTAGATAGATTTTAATTTCGATTCTAGTTGAGAGAATGAGAAACCACAGCGAATTGAGCATCAAGGATTGCTACAAGTGGATCCTTGAACCCCTGGTGCCTTTTTATAATTGTTTACTTCAGTTTAGTTCAACATTGCTACTTACATCAATCTACTACAAATCTGGTTGTTAGCTTCTCAATAGAAACTATTGGATGTGTTTGTGAATTCTTCCATAAGTCCCTGTGGATCGACCTCGGTCTTACCGAGATTATTACTACATCGTAACCCTACACTTGGGGAAGCGAACAAGTTTTTGGCGCCGTTGCCGGGGACTTCGACGGTTTTTCACAAATTTCTGAAAATAGTGTCTATTTAAGATTTTTTAGAATTAGTACTAACTTAGTTTGTTTTGTTTGATTTGTTTTCTTTTTCAGGGATTTCTAGGAAGCTAAAGAAGATATAAGGATCTCAAGTTTCAAATCAGGTTTTATCTTTCTATACCTTACCCTTCTTCTTCTCCTATTCGTTCCTATTGCATTCATCTCTTGTAGAGTGGGTGGAGACTCCTTTTTGGATCTCTGAAAGGTAGGCCTTATGCCACCTGGATTCCTATTGGTCGGCTCTGCCGTCTTGGATCACCTTGTGCTCAGAGATTTCTCTTCTCACCTCTACTCCTCTTTGTTCTTTTTCTGCACTTTTCTCAAAAGATTCAAAAAGTGGGTGGGGAGTTCTCTGAACCCCTATTGACCAGGAGAAATCGGTCTCTATCCTTGCTTCTGGCCTAGCCATTGCAAGACACCTTGTGCTTCGGTCTTAGAGAAGAGTAAAGAAAGGAAGGAAGAATTCTTTTTCCTTTTTTGTTTCAGTCTTCTAGAATTTTGCATGCCACATTGGGCTTGGGATTCCAATAATCGACTTATAAGTGAAAGGGGGATAGTAGAAGTAATTGACAGAGAACCACGTGCTAGGAGACATCTAACTTCTCCAATTTTGTCTGAAAGTATGGCTATGAATCAACCTAATCCGATGGCCAATCCTAATCTGGGCCTAAACCAAACTGAAACGGGGGAGAATGTGGTTGGGAATGTTCCCCGACCAAGAACTTTACGTGATTTCTTGCAACTAGCAAGAGCGAGCACTCCCTCATGCATAGTTTTTCCACAAAATGCAGGGAATGTGGATTTGAAACCGGGAGTGATCCAACTTCTCCCTAAATTCCATGGATTAGACAGTGAAAGTGCCTATCAACACCTTAAGGAGTTTGATGAGGTAATAACCACCATGCACTTTGCTAATGTGACTGATGATGTGGTGAGACTCAAATTCTTCCCTCTTACTCTTAAAGATAAAGCTAAAGGTTGGCTTCATGCATTAAGGCCAAGATCAATTGGTTCATGGACTGATATGCATAGGGAATTCATAAACAAACTCTTCCCTACTCACAAAACAAACATGTTGAAGCGCTTTATCATAAACTTTGCCCAAAAGGAAGATGAAACCTTCTTTCAATGTTGGGAGAGGTTTAAGGACTTATTAAACCCATGCCCACATCATGGCTATGAAATTTGGCGGGTTATAAGCTTTTTCTATGAAGGACTGACTTCACCAATGCGCCAATTTGTAGAGATGATGTGTAATGGGGAGTTCATGAATAAAGAAGCTGATGAAGCATGTGATTATTTGGAAGAATTGGCTGAGAATGCACAGTCTTGGGATACATCAAAACCAACAAATTCCAAGACTGGCCAATAAAAGGAAAAAGGGGGAATGTATGTCTTATCGGAAGAGGATAGCATAAGTGCACGGGTGGCTAGCCTCACAAGAAAGGTCGAAGCCATGGAATTGAGGAAAGGAGAGACGATTAACTCCAATGACGTTGAAACTGTTTGTGAAATTTGTGCTGGAAATCAACATGCAACACAAGATTGTCCCACAATTTTAGCGGTTCAGGACATCTTACAAGAACAATCAAATGCCATAAACAGTTATCAACGGCAATTTGGTGCTCCAAACTCAAACACGTTTAATGCTAGTTGGAAGAACCATCCCAAGTTCAGTTGGAGGAATGGACCCACTGCGAATGCAACCAATATCCCTTAAGCTCAACCTATACTAGGTCCATCTCTAGGCATTACTCCAAAAGTTACGCTGGAGGAGATGTTGGGTGCATTTGTATCTGTTCAAGCTGAGTATAACAAGACAAATTCTCTGAAAATAGATGGGTTCATGCAAGAGCAATTGAAATTCAATCAAAATTCAACTCAAGCCATCAATGAATTGAAAACCTCAATGGCTAGAGTTGAATCTCATCTCAGTGTCAGGGAGAAAGGCACACTTCCTGCCCAACCTCTTCCTAACCCAAGAACCCAATTTGAGATACAAGATGCAAGCTCATCCTCCCAACATACGGAGCATGTTCAAGCTATCACCACTTTGAGAAGTGGAAAAGTAATTGACAAATCTAATCCGGTGAAGGCCCCAAAGCCTAAGGATCCAAAAAATTCCAAAGAGGATGATAGCTCAAACAACACTCCACAAGAGAAAGAACCGGAAAGACAATACAAGCCGGTTGCCCCGTTTCTACAAAGGTTGATTTCACTTAAACCTTTAGACAAAAATCTGAAAATATTAGAAGTTTTCAAGCAGGTGAAGATCAACATCCCATTGTTAGATGCCATAAAACAAATACCATCTTATGCCAAATTTCTAAAGGAATTGTGTATGGTCAAAAGGAAACACAATGTTCACAACAAAGTACTTTTGACTGAGAATTTGAGCGCTATCATCAAACAAGAGGTGCCCCAAAAATACAAGGATCCGGGTAGTTCAACCATCTCATGCATCATAGGAGACTACCGGATTAAACAAGCCTTACTCGATTTGGGGGCAAGTGTGAATCTCATTCCATACTCGGTCTACGAACAACTTGGGTTAGGTGAATTGAAACCGACCAAAACCACACTCCAACTTGCTTATAGATCCATTCGTATATCGAGAGGAATGATTGAGGATGTCCTAGTCCAAGTTGATAAATTCTACTACCCAGTAGACTTTATTGTCTGGGATACACATCCCGTGATAGGTATTGGTGCTCAAATTCCTGTCATATTTGGCCACCCCTTTCTAGCTACTTCAAACACAATTATCAATTGTAGAAACGGGCTTGTACAAATGTCCTTTGGAAATATGACTCTTGAGCTTAATATTTTTTATTTATGCAAATAACCACGGGAAGTTGATGAGGATAGCCACGAAATAAACATGATTGAATCATTCGTGGAAGATACATATCCGGTAGTGATTTCTTCCCACTTGGATGAAGAACAAGAGAGTAGGCTGATTGCCACTCTATTAGAGCACAAGAGTGCCATTGGGTGGTCAATTGCGGATCTCAAAGGCATAGACCCACTAATTTGTACTCATCGCATACACCTTGAGGAGAATGCAAAGACATCTAGGCAACCATAAAGACGACTCAATCCAAACATAAAGGATGTGGTTAAGGCCGAAGTGGTGAAACTATTAGATGTGGGTATTATTTACCCAATATCCGATAGTCAATGGGTGAGCCCAACTCAAGTGGTGCCTAAGAAATCTGGAATAACCATCGTAGCCAATGCCAACAATGAACTTGTGCCAACCAGAGTCACTACCGGTTGGAGAATGTGCATTGACTACAGGAAGCTAAACACTGTCACATGGAAAGACCACTTCCCCCTACCGTTTGTTGATCAAATTTTAGAAAGGTTGGCGGGTCATTCCCATTTTTGCTTCCTTGATGGCTATTCAGGGTACAACCAAATAGAGATCGCCCTTGAAGACCAAGAAAAGACTACATTCACATGTCCATTCGGAACCTTCGCCTATCGACGGATGCCGTTTGGACTATGTAATGCCCCTGCCACCTTTCAGCGTTGTATGATGAGTATATTTTCTGATATGGTGGGGACAATTCTCGAAGTCTTCATGGATGATTTTTCAGTATTTGGTTGTAGCTTTGATGAGTGCCTTATGCACTTGAAAGCTGTGCTGAAAAGATGTGAAGAGAAGAACCTTCTGCTGAATTGAGAGAAGTGTCATTTTATGGTTCAAAAGGGAATTGTACTTGGTCACATTGTTTCACAAAATGGAATCGCGGTGGACAAAGCGAAAATTGATCTTATCTCTAACCTTCCACCACCCAAGAGCATACGAGATGTGCGGTCCTTTTTGGGACACGCAGGATTTTATAAAAGGTTCATAAAGGACTTCAGTTCACTCTCTCGTCTTTTATGTAACCTACTTCAAAAGAAAAATTCATTCGAGTGGAATGAAGAATGTCAAAAGGCCTTTACCACACTTAAAGGTATGTTGACATGTGCTCCCATAATGCAACCACCTGATTGGAGCCTTCCTTTTGAAATTATGTGCGACGCAAGCGACTATGCTATTAGGGTCGTGTTAGGCCAAAGAAAAGAAAAGAAGCCATGTGTCATCTACTATGCGAGTAGAACCTTAAACTCAGCCCTAGCAAACTACACTACTACCGAAAAAGAACTTTTAGCCGTAGTTTTTGCCTTGGACAAGTTTAGGTCCTACTTGATTGGATCCAAGATCATCATATTCACTGACCATGCCGCGCTTAAGTACCTTCTCTCTAAGAAGGATGCTAAACCACGGTTGTTAAGATGGATCCTTCTACTCCAGGAATTTGACATAGAAATACGTGATAAGAAAGGAGTAGAAAATGTCTTGGCTGACCATCTCTCTCTCCTTGTCCTCGCTGATTCCCCTGAAACGACCGCGATCAATGACATGTTCCCTGATGAACAACTTTTTGCTGTTTCCTAATTGCCATGGTATGCGGACATTGCTAACTATCTTGCTACAGGTACAATTCCTACACATTGGAAAAAGCAAGATAAGGATAAATTCTTCAGTAAGGTGCGGAAATTCCTATGGGACGACCCATACTTATTTAAGTATTGTCCCGATCAAATCATAAAGAGATGTGTCCCAGATGATGAACAACAAAGTATCATCTCCTTCTGTCACTCTCAGGCATGTGGTGGCCACTTTTCGGCTAAAAAGACCACCATAAAAATTCTGCAATGTGGGTTTTATTGGCCCACTATGTTCAAAGACACACATGAGTTTTGCAAAACATGTGAACCTTGTCAGAAATTGGGAGGAATCTCCCATAGAAATATGATGCCACTCAATCCCATCTTAATAATCAAAATTTTTTATTGTTGGGGTCCTTTCCCATCTTCTTTTGGAAACACATACATCTTGCTTGCCGTTGACTATGTTTCCAAATGGGTTGAGGCCATCCCTTGCAGGAATAATGACCATAAAACGGTCATTCGCTTCTTAAAAGAGAATATTCTTTCCTGGTTTGGAACACCTCGAATCATCATAAGTGATCGAGGGTCTCACTTTTGTAATCGCCCTTTTGAAACTTTAATAAAGAAATATGGCGTAACACACAAAGTGATCACTCCCTATCACCCACAAACTAGTGGACAAGCTGAGATATCCAATAGGGAGATTAAACACATTTTAGAGAAAACGGTGAACCCCGATCGCAAGAATTGGTCGCTTCGGCTTACCGATGCGCTTTGGGCCTACCGTACTGCTTTTAAAACCCCTATTGGAATGTCTCCCTATAGACTTGTCTATGCGAAGGCTTGTCACATGCCTGTGGAGTTGGAACATAGGGCATATTGGGCCATTAAGAAGATGAATTTTGATTCTGACAAGGCGAGCTCGTTGCGCAAGCTTTAATTGAATGAACTTGCAGAAATTCGGAACGAAGCATATGAGAATGCAAGAATTTACAAGGACAAAACGAAGATATTCCATGATAAAAACATTCTTCGTAAGACATTCACGATCAATCAAAAAATCCTTCTATATAATTCCTGCCTACATTTATTTCCAGGAAAATTGAGATCTCGATGGACCGGTCCCTACATTGTGCACACTGTCTATCCATATGGGACCGTCGAGTTGTTAAATCCAAGGAATGACAACATTTTTAAGGCGAATGGTCAGCGATTAAAGCCGTTCTTTGAGAAGTTTCCTTCAGAAGGTATGTCCATACCTTTGACTGATCCTGTGTATCAAGATGATTGATTGTTGAGCTATTAATTGTGCATATTTTAACCCCAATTCATCACTCATTATGCATGGTTTTCATAATTTAAAGACTAATCAAATACATGTTTTGTGGTTGTAGGAATGAGAGTTACTTTGCCCAATTGATGACCAAAAGAGCTGATTTAGAACCTTGGATGAAGACCCAAGGAGGGCTGAAGGAAGAAGGAAGCAAAGAAAGAAGCAAAGAAAGAAGAAAATAAAAGAAAGAAAGGAAGAAAACAAGAAGAAAAAGAGACCGACCGGTCTTGACCGGTCGGCCAAGGAAGCCCGACCGGTCTTGACCGGTCGGCCATGCTTGCTGGAGTAATGCCAAAGAGGGCCTGACCGGTCATGACCGGTCGGCCAGCCCTGTCCGACCGGTCGTGACCGGTCGGCCATGCAAGTTTCAGATTCCAGTTTCTAAAACAGCAATGTATTCCCGCACCTGGTTTTTTGGACCAGTTTTCTGGGCCGATCTTGATGATATTTGGAAATCCAACACATCCATGTCGAATAGGAGCTCGACGCCGAACTAACCCAAGTGGTTTCGTATCGATCGGAGCTACGGATTGATCGTGGTGGCCAAAACAATACGAACTGTCCAGAAAGTTCCAGATTTCGCTGTTCCACTCTGGGCCGGTCCAGGTGGCCCATCATTGATGATATGAAGAATCTACTTTGACCATCTTTTAGACCACATCCATATATGAATAACCACAAAAGTTTCAGATCAAAAGGGTGTGTGGTTTGATCATACCGGTTGAAGAAAGATGGACCATCCAGAAAGCTCCAACTGCGCAGAGTTTATAAAAGCCCTAATTGTTCTAATTTTCGGACCACATTCTGAGATCGTTTTGGACAATCTAATCCGTCTATCATGTAGAGGAGGAAGTTTTCTACTCATATTCAAAATTTGAGATCAATCCGACCTCTGTACACTCCGGAGCGTTGAAAGCAAGATGACTGGTTCTGAAGGTACCCGAAGTGCGCGATTTTGAGAGGCGGTCGATGATGTGATTGGTGGGCCCATTCAGAGGACAATCTTGGAAATCTAAATCATCTATGATGAAGATCACATTACAAGGAAGCTACGAATCAAATTTGAAGGCAATCCGACCATTGGTTAAGCCGTACCAAGCGAAACAAATTCTGCTATGTTGCTGTACTATTGCTGCACTATAAAAGGAGGTGCTCTCTTCTATTCCCCGGCAACGGCGCCAAAAACTTGTTCGCTTCCCCAAGTGTAGGGTTGCGATGTAGTAATAAACTCGGTAAGACCGAGGTCGATCCATAGAGAAGGAAGTAAACAATTCCAATTATCCTAATAACTAGAATAAAAAAGGTTTGTGAAATTGATTTTTAACATAAAATAGAAAATCTAATAATGAAAAGATAACTAGAGCATCAAGGATCCACTTATAGCTCTTCTTAGATGCATAATTCAGCCTACATATATCTCGCTCTATTGGGTAACATCTCTCCATCTCCCTTCTTTTTGTTCTTTTTTCTAAATTAGGGTAGTTCCAACTCTTTAAAATCTCATTATGGCTGATTGGAAGTGTGGTGCTTATGCATACCCTTTGGAAGATGAGATGACAGACCATGGAATCAAAACTCTTTATGATTGGAACCAATTTAAGCATAAGTATTATTCTGAGAGTAAATCAACCTCCACTACCCCCCAACGTAAGACGCTACGTGATTACTGGGTTGAGAATAACATGAGTATCCCACCAAGTTTAACAGGAGGTAGGAATAAGAAAAAGGACCGGGGGAGTAATGACCAACCGGTAAAGACATTGCGTGATCACTTGTATGGTTATGCTTCTCAACCATCTTATCAGTCTTCGTCATATAACACGTATGGTCTTCATCGAGAGAGTCCTCACACCTCTAGTCCAATGGAAGATGAGCCAACCATGGATGCCAACAATTATCCTCAAGAGTTTCTTTCTCATGATCCTCAACCGACACGAACTCTTGAGGATACACTGCGAGAGTTTATGGAAATAACTGAGCAATGCATACAAAACCTCTCGCCATCTCAAAATATTGAACCCAACATTGGGAACACCGAATCAATCCCCAACAATGAGGAGGATGAGGTTATCCAAACCCAACCTTCTCTAGATTTAATGACTAAACTTCTAGAGGATATTGATCTCAGTGATCCCACCATTACCATTGATTATGGTAAATCAACTATCTCTTTTAGCTATTTCGATTTGAATGATGAAGAGATTTCAAGGACGGTTGACGAACCCGAGGAATCTACAAAATCTGAAAGTGATAGTTTGATTGCCTACAATGAGGGTTTAAAGGATGATTGTGAGTCCATGATTTGTTCTTCCAAAGGGCCAAATGTTTTTGAATCACCGAAAGATATTCTTGCTAGAGAGATGGCCGAAGTCGATATTTTTAAGTCCTTCCACCAACAACACATGCCGGATTCTATTGTGGAAGAACTCCCTTGGGTTGAAAATTCTGCTTCTTTGGATGATGGGGTGGCACAATCTGAAATTTCAAAAGATCAACCAATGCTAGATGATGTGCTTACCACTAAATCTGAAAATTTTTCTTTGGAAGACCTCCCCTCTATAGAGGAGGAATTCCTTACCCTTGAAACAGAATTTCCTCAATCACTTAGGGAGAACGAGGACCCTTCATTCGACTCTCTCGATTTCCTAAAGGAATGCATGACCCACCCCTATGATCTGGATGACGAGATGATTAAGGAGTTGGATAGTTTGTTAGACATGGTGTCGGTGCCTGAAGAACACCATTCCACTGATTTACACTCTTTACCATGGCTTGTGGAAGCACCATGCAAATCTGAATTTGTGGAGGAGACAATCCAAACTGAAAAATACTTAATGAATGTCTCTCCACCATCATGGGTTCTTCAACCCATTGAAAATTCTGATTGGGAGGACCCGTTTTTAATCAATTACAACCCAATTCAGAACTTGAGGAGATATCTTTTTGCTGCTCTTATCTCCTCCTTACATGCGTGTGGTGCATACTATGATTGGACTTTCATGAAGAAACGCACACATGTATACATTCGAGCAGGACTTTGGATGGTCCTCATGAGAAACCTATTGAAATTCATGAAGATCCTGCTTAAATTTGATCATGTAGTCGATCAGACTAATCAAAGGTAGGTAGGTAGGTTAGGATTTCTTTCTGCATTTAGGATTGAATAAGTCTCATTGAGACAATGGAAGATGATAGAATTGATCAACTTGCTACCTCAGGTACTCCCGTTCTCACTCTCCTTTGTTTTGTGTCATTGCTCTCATGTCATGCATATTGCATATCTTATTACATTGAGGACAATGTCAGATTTAGGTTGGGGGGTGAGATTCCTTAGATGAATCTACTAGCTTTTGTGACATTTCGAGCAATTATGTAGAAAATTTTAGATTTTTCTAAAATTCAAAACTCTTTTGGAAAACGTTGTTTCTATGCATTCAAGATGATACGAGTATAAGAAGAGGAGATACGAAGTGAGTGATGTTGCAAGCTTTGAATTTCTTTTAATATAATGGTTTTATATGTGAATTCCCCTATTTATGTGAGTGATAGAAAATTTGAACACTTTTACACCTAGTTCACATTACACGATTTTCATGGGTTGAAAGGATTATGTGATTTGTGGATTAACTATACTTTGATTTAAGGTGTTGAGAAACCAAGCCGGGGTACTTTGTCCATCCTTGTCCATGGGAAAATAACGAAAGATATGGATTTCTAAAAATCCTATCTAATTTAAAAAGAAAAAGGAAAAGGAAGGATGAAATTGGGAATGATGGAAAAATGGTGGAAAATTCCGATTAGGGCTACCTACTACCAACCGGGGGATGGTCTACCTGTAACCAAAGCCGGAAATGGGACGTAGTGTGAAAGTCGTCGGAAGGACGGTAAGACAAATTCCTGTCATAGGCTTGTTGTTGCTCTGTGCACCTTGAAATCCATAGTTTAGTTGATCTATGATGAAGATGAGCCCAGAAACTCATGAGATGAACTTTCACTATGCACACTAGGGTGAATTTGTTCAAGTTCTTCTATTTATCAATCAATCAGTGGGAATTTCATATAAATACTTATTATGTTCTAAGAGTTTAAGGTTTCAACTTCTATCACCTAATTTCTCTGATTTTCATGCTTGTGTGTCTTGGAATGTATAGAAGAATAGTTTCTAGAGGAGAGTTGGATTTGGAGAATGAAACTTGTTTCACGCATGTTTTGCTCGGGACTAGCAAAATGCTGGTTGGGGGGTGTGTTGAGCTATTAATTGTGCATATTTTAACCCCAATTCATCACTCATTATGCATGGTTTTCATAATTTAAAGACTAATCAAATACATGTTTTGTGGTTGTAGGAATGAGAGTTACTTTGCCCAATTGATGACCAAAAGAGCTGATTTAGAACCTTGGATGAAGACCCAAGGAGGGCTGAAGGAAGAAGGAAGCAAAGAAAGAAGCAAAGAAAGAAGAAAATAGAAGAAAGAAAGGAAGAAAACAAGAAGAAAAAGAGACCGACCGGTCATGACCGGTCGGCCAAGGAAGCCCGACCGGTCTTGACCGGTCGGCCATGCTTGCTGGAGTAATGCCAAAGAGGGCCTGACCGGTCATGACCGGTCGGCCAGCCCTGTCCGACCGGTCGTGACCGGTCGGCCATCCAAGTTTCAGATTCCAGTTTCTAAAACAGCAATGTATTCCCGCACCTGGTTTTTCGGACCCATTTTTTGGGCCGATCTTGATGATATTTGAAAATCCAACACATCCACGTCGAAGAGGAGCTCGACGCCGAACTAACCCAAGTGGTTTCGTGTCGATCGGAGCTACGGATTGATCGTGGTGGCCAAAACAATACGAACTGTCCAGAAAGTTCTAGATTTCGCTGTTCCACTCTGGGCCGGTCCAGGTGGCCCATCATTGATGATATGAAGAATCTACTTTGACCATCTTTTAGACCACATCCATATATGAATAACCACAAAAGTTTCAGATCAAAAGGGTGTGTGGTTTGATCGTACCGGTTGAAGAAAGATGGACCATCCAGAAAGCTCCAACTGCGCAGAGTTTATAAAAGCCCTAATTGTTCTAATTTTCGGACCACATTCTGAGATCGTTTTGGACAATCTAATCCGTCTATCATGTAGAGGAGGAAGTTTTCTACTCATATTCAAAATTTGAGATCAATCCGACCTCTGTACACTCCGGAGCGTTGAAAGCAAGATGACTGGTTCTGAAGGTACCCGAAGTGTGCGATTTTGAGAGGCGGTCGATGATGTGATTGGTGGGCCCATTCAGAGGACAATCTTGGAAATCTAAATCATCTATGATGAAGATCACATTACAAGGAAGCTACGAATCAAATTTGAAGGCAATCCGACCATTGGTTAAGCCGTACCAAGCGAAACAAATTCTGCTATGTTGCTGTACTATTGCTGCACTATAAAAGGAGGTGCTCTCTTCTATTCCAGGGCAACCAAGGACGTGGGGAGCAAGGAGTTCAAGTCATAGGAGGCTTCCTAGCCTCCTCCAGCTAGTTTTTCTTCCTTTTCTTAGTTCTAGTTCTAATTTTTAATATGCTTTTTATTAGCTAATCTCTTAGCTAGAGCTAAGAGGTGAACCTTATAGTTTTCTTAGATTGTTTAATTCGTTTTATTGGTTTTTAGTTTGGAATTCATGATTATGAAGTAAGGTTTGAAGTTTATACAAGGTTTTAAGTAATTTTTCTTAGTCTTGTGATGACTCACGGATGTTTGGATGAATTACTTAGCCTCTTAATTCGTTTGCAACGGTCTAGACCTGTATGATCTGAGGAATCGGAGTGCGCTCTAGTACTAAGCTCTTCATGAAGGGACTTCCTACCAAAGTTCTATCTTTCTGTTTTTCTGGAATATGTATGGACTGTGTATGTGATTTGAATCCAGTTCAAGTCCTGATCTAGCCTTGTCTTGTGAGAGGACTTGAGGATGGTTATGATTGTGAACTGGACCTTTTGGAAAGGGGAATGACCTATGCAATTGAGCATGCTCAGCTCAGTCTTCATTGAGTGAATCCTATGCATAGAACTTACATATGACAGACTGTTTGGTTTAACAGCTCTATCATCCGACTAGATAGACAGGAATGTCGATTCTAGTTGAGAAAGTAAGAAACCATAGCGAATTATGCATCTAAGAAGAGCTATAAGTGGATCCTTGATGCTCTAGTTATCTTTTCATTATTAGATTTTCTATTTTATGTTAAAAATCAATTTCACAAACCTTTTTTATTCTAGTTATTAGGATAATTGGAATTGTTTACTTCCTTCCCTATGGATCGACCTCGGTCTTACCGAGTTTATTACTACATCGCAACCCTACACTTGGGGAAGCGAACATTGATCTCCTAGTCTGATGGAGGTATAGAGTTGTTAGGATTAGGTTTTGGTTGTTTTTGTTTATTTTTCATAGGTTTGTTAGAAGGAGGACGAATTCCACTTTTCACTCTCTCAGGTACTACCATTCCTCACTCCCTTTTTATGTTAGAATTGCTCTCATGTTTGGCTCATTGCACATCTTTTACATTGAGGACAATGTAAGATTTGGTTGGGGGGGTGTAGGATCACTTGGATGAATCCAGCGTTTTGTAACATTTCGAGCAATTATGTAGAAAATTTTCAAATTTCCTAAAATTCAAAACTCTTTTGAAAAACTTTGTTTCTATATATTCAAGATGATATGAGCATAAGAGGAGGAGATATGAAGTGTATGAGGTTGCAAGTTTTGACTTTCTCATAGCATAATGGTTTTATATGTGAATTCCCCTATTTTTGTGATTAATAGAAAATTTGAACACTCTTACACCTAGTTCACATTACACGATTTTCACGGGTTGAAGGGATTATGTGATTTATGGATTAGTTAGATTTTGATTCAAGGTGTTGAGAAATCAAGACGGGGTACTTTGTCTATCCTTGTCCATGGGAAAATAATGAAAGATATGGATTTTTAAAAATCCTATCTAATTTAAAAGAAAAAGGAAAAGGAAGGATGAAATTGGGAAAGATGGAAAAATGGTGGAAAATTCCAATTAAGGCTACCTATTACCAATCGTGGGATGGTCTACCCGTAACCAAAGCCGAAAATAGGACGTAGTGTGAAAGCTGTCAGAAGGACAGTAAGGCAAATTCCCGTCATTGGCTTGTTGTTGCTCTATATACCTTGAGATCTCTAGTCTGGTTGATCTATGAAGAAGATAATCTTAGAAACTCATGAGATGAATTTTCACTATGCACACTAGGTTGAATTTGTTCAAGTTCTTCTATTTATCAACCACTCAGCAGGAATTTCACATGAATGCTTATCATGTTTTGAGGGTTTACAGTTTCAACCTCTGTCACCTAATATTTCTTAATTTTACACTTATATGTCTTGGGATGTATAGAAGAATGGTTTCTGTTTGCTCGCCTCAAGTGTAAGGCTGCGATGTAGTAATAAAACTCGGTAAGACCGAGGTCGATCCACAGGGAATTAGAAACAACTTCCAGACTATTCCAGCAACTCAGTTTGCAATAGATATGAGGATTCAATTGAATAATTAAACTAAAGCAATAACTTAATGAAAACCAGTAATTTAAGGTACTAAGGTATTCAAGGATCCACTTGTAGCAATCCCATGTTAATCTAATCAATCCAAGTATAGAGCACAACTAGATTTGAAGTCCTATCTCTCATCTAGTTGGAAAATAAAGCATTCAAAACACATTCAATTCCATTCAAGTTGAACTTCCAAGTTCTAGTCCCATTCAACACATGTAGATTTCAAAATCATAGCCTTCGGAGTAACAGCCATGCCTATGGACTATGGCTTGCTCAAGGGTTACCATAATTCGAATCTAAACAAACACCATATGATAATCTCAGAGAATTGCAAGGAATTCATGTCCGGAGCACATGAACTCTCATAAGACATCTCAAACTATCAACTCAAAGGGACTAAAAGATTAAAAACCCAAACTTGAATTGAAATTACTTGAATTAAACTGAATCAAACATGGAAATTAGCTACAAGCTTCACCTCTTAGCCTTAGCTGAGAGATTCTAGCCGAGCATTGTCATACTACAACTAGAACTCATAATAGAAAGTATAAAAACTAGAAAAACCAGAAATTGGAGGGTTGCTGACGCTCCACGACGACTTTCGTCCTCCCCCACGACCTTCCTTCGCTTCTATGATGACCTAGGAAGAGCCCCTAGGTGTCCTTTTATAGTGTGGAAGCCCCTTGAGTCAGAAACATCCAGAAATTGCGTAAGGTTACGCACTGCACAGAAAATCTCGGAGCTTCACGGAGAAGCTTTATTACGCAGACGACCGATCGCACGACCAGTCTGAGCTCCCTGACGACCGGTCGTACGACCGGTCGCAAAACGTCACTTTTTAGTCCAGAGAGTTTAGACAAAATTCTGATTTAAATTTTTAATTTAAGGACCGGTCGCACGACCGGTCTGGGCATCGGAATGCCGGTCGCATGACCGGTCGTGAATAGTCCAGTGGCCTCTGTGGAAAACTCTTTTTCTGCAAACAATCGGACCGGTCGGACGACCGGTGCTGGCGATGGACGACCAATCGCACGACCGGTCTTGGTTTCTGTTTCTGCTTCCTCCTTTTGCTTCTTTCTTCCTTTCCTCTCCTCTCTTTCTACTTTCTTCGGTTCTTCTTCCTTCTTCGTCCAATGGCTTCAAATGGCTCTTTTTAGTATCCAATTGGGTGAATTCCGCTCTCATTCCTGAAATCACAAAACATGCATTAGATAGGCCTTTTAAGCATGAAAACCGTGCATATAATGTGATGTACTGGGCAATGCAATGTATAAATTGGAGGTTCAACAGTTTCTAAGGGAGAGTTGAGTTTTGGAGAATGGAATTGATTTCACGCATGTTTTGCTCGGGACTAGCAAAATGCTGGTTGGGGGGTGTGTTGAGCTCTCAATTGTGCATATTCTAACCCCAATTCATCACTCATTATACAAGGTTTTCATGATTTAAAGACTAATTTAATGCATGTGTTGTGATTGCAAGAATGAGAGTGGACTTCACCTAATAGGAGACCAAAAAGATCCCTTTAAGAGCCTTGGATGAAGACCTAAGGTGGGCCGAAGGAAGAAGGAAGCAAAGAGAGAAGAAAAGAAGAAGGAAATGAAGATGCAATGGCCAAGACCGGTCGTCCGACCGGTCAGCCAAGGGAGCCAGACCGGTCGGCTAACCCCTTGCATACGCTGGACGCGGGACAAGACAAACCGACCGGTCGTGACCGGTCGGCCAAACCAGTCGGCCAGAGTACTTTTCCACCTCCAGAAGCTGCTGGACTGATTCCAATAGTGAATCCGACCGGTCGTGACCGGTCGGCCAATCACTCAGACCAGTCGTCCGACCGGTCGGCCATGCATCTAAAATAGAAACTTCTGTTTTTTGCGCCGAAAATCTCTGCGCACTGCGTAAGCTTACGCAGATTCTGGAATATTCTGACGTTGCGGAGCCTTCCCACTATAAAAAGACATCTAGGGATCGTTCCTAGGGTATCTAAGAGGAGTTTGAGCAAGGTGGAAGTGGATTTCGGAGTTCCACAACTCCTTCTAGTTTGTTTTGCTGTTTTTATGCTTTTCCTAGTTGTTTCATGTTTCCTTGGATCATGAGCAGCTAAACCTCTTAGCTAGGGCTAAGAGGTGAAGCTTGTAGTGGATCTAAGATGTTTCAATTCGTTTTTAGTTGGTTTTTAAGTTGGATTTCATGATTATGAACAATGGTTTGAAGTTTATACAAGTTCTAAGTAAGTTTTTCTTAGTCTTATGATGACTCATGGATGTTTGGGAGAATTACTTAAGTTCTTAATGGTTGAATGTTAGTCTAGACCTGTATGATCAGAGGAATTGGAGTACGCTCTAATACTATGATCTTCATGTGGAAACTTCCTACCAAAGTTCTACTTTTCTGGTTTCCTGAATTATGTATGGGACTATGCATGTGATTTGATTCAAGTTCAAATCATGATCTAGCTTTGTCTGGTGACAGGACTTAATGGTGATCATGATTATGAACTTAGTTTATTGGAATTGGGACTGACCTATGTAATCGAGCATACTCATCCTAGCTTGCATTGAGTGAATCATCTACATTAACCTTACATATGATAGATTGTTTGGTTTAACAGCTCTATCATCCAGCTAGATAGATCTTAATTTCGATTCTAGTTAAGAGAATGAGAAACCATAGCGAATTGAGCATCAAGGATTGCTACAAGTGGATCCTTGAACCCCTAGTGCCTTTTTATAATTGTTTACTTCAGTTTAGTTCAACATTGCTACTTACATCAATCTACTACAAATCTGGTTGTTAGCTTCTCAATAGAAACTATTGGATGTGTTTGTGAATTCTTCAATAAGTCCCTGTGGATCGACATCGGTCTTACCGAGATTATTACTACATTGCAACCCTACACTTGGGGAACCGAACAAGATGTATTAGAACGATTCAGGAGGCTTCGACCGCCCGTCTTTAAAGGACAAGCTAACCATCTGGAGGCTAACAATTGGAAGAATCAAATGGAAAAACTTTTTGATGGAATGAGATGCACAGATGAAGACAAAGTGGTCTTAGCCATATATATGTTGGAAGGAGAAGCTTATCACTGGTGGAAGGCAACCAAAAGAGCAGCTGCTGCGAACATAATCTGGACATGGGAAAAGTTCTGCGAGAAATTTGATCAAAAATATTTTCCTGAGAGTGTCAAGGATAGGAAAATGGCCGAATTTATGAATTTAGAACAAGGGGATCTTACTGTCAGTCAATATGAAGCTAAGTTCACGGAATTATCACGCTTTGCCCCTCATCTCATCCCCAATGATAAGCAAAAAGCTAAAAAGTTTGTGCAAGGGTTGAAGACTTCCCTTCGCACTAAAGTGGTCCCTTTCGAACTTCGAAAATATGTCAAGGTAGTGTACAAAGCCTTAGTCGTCGAACAAGACCTAGAAGACTTATGGAAAAACCGAGAACAAAGGAGGGTAGTGGGTAATAAATATAGAGCTACTCTAGAAGTACTACAGGGACAAGATAAGAAACCCAGGACCACACCTTCGACTCCCTCCATACCCTCTCAGCAACATTCGAATTTCGCCGGAAGGTGTTACAATTGTGGCTCAGAAGGGCATATGTCGCGAGCTTGCCCCCTACCTCGTCGCCAATTACCAGATCAGAGGCAATCACAGGTTTACTCGAGACCACCCCAACTAGAATCAAGTCAAGGGAGGCGATTTCCACGTCAGGCACCCTAAGGACAGGTTTTTGCCTTAGTACCACCTGAGGAAGAGGAAAAGAGAAACATGGATGCAGAGGAAGACGCGAACCAAAACATCGAAGGTACATGGATTATTTAGACCTCAACCGAACTTTTACTTAAATGATAATACTATACATTTTACTTACCCTGATGCTAGAACTATCCCTTAAACACAAGGTAAATTTTGAGGACAAAATTTCTCTAAGGAGGGTATATTGTAACAACTCAAATTAGTGTTATGCACATTGTTTTTATTTATATATATATATTTATATTTATTTATTTTTATATACACCTATGCACATCGTGATACATCATAAAAGTGTCTTTGAATTTTGGGACGAAATTCCCTTAAGGAGGGAAGAATGTAATGACCCAGGTTTTTGAAATAATTAAAATAACAATTTAATTAATTATTTAGTAAATTACATGATTTATTATATTGATAAATTAATAATAAATAATCCGTAGGGAATTAGTATAATATCCCTTTATTAAAGTTGCTCAAAATGAACCCTAGAATAGCGTAGAAGTGTCGGATTTCACAAAACTCACAAATTTACAATAATTACGAAAATGCCATTAGTTAAACTTAAGTTAAACTAACGATTTTAAGTATACCAGTTTCTGACGATCTGTTTCATGCAAAACTTCATATAATAGTTTAGGGATATATTTTAACTGTACACATCAAATTTCAGCCCTCTGATCATCTTAAAAATACCATAATCAGAAATCAGGCCATAAGTGGGCCATCTAACCTTGGATCTGCCCCATTTTTTGTGTTATAACCTAAAATCTCATGGCATAGCTGATGAATGGACTAGATTTGTCCCATGCATCACGGTGGGACCCACGTGCACTGCATGCACGTGTTGGGCTCCATCAAACGCACGTTTGATCGTGCGTTTGCTTATTACAGAAGACGGGTCGTCTTCTCTCCAGCGCTGCGACAGCAGCGGGGGCTGTTCGTCTCTGACGTCCCACGTCGTCCATCAGAGTGGACCCCATGGGTAAATCCAAGCCGTCCATCCATTTTATTTCCATCACACGATCATTCACCTCAAGTTTTTCCCCCACCAACTGAGCATCCGATTCTCCTCAAACTATCGTTCAAATCAAAGAACTTCAAGATCTTTGGATCTACACTGCATGGACTGTTCAGATATTTTCCAGATCTTCGTGTGGACCCCACCTAGATCCCCAACGGGTATCATGTGTTAAGGATCTCCGGAAAGAAGTTGTTTATTTCTCCAACTCAAACAGCGGCAGATAGACTTTCCGTAAACGCCGACCGTCCAAACCTCCGATTTCCATGTTGTATGGCGTTGATCCAAGCCTTCCATTCCCCTCCAGATGGATTTCCGACTCCAACTAGGAATCCATGCAAGCCGTTCACAGCCTATCCAAGACGATACTCTCTTTCCTTGCATAAGACGCAAGCCACATCAAACCGAGTCCCTTCTCCGTGTCCTCCCTATTCACCGACTTCAAGAAGCTATAAAACCCCCTTACTACTCCCTGCCCCTTCATCAGATCGACCAGAGAGAGAGAGAGAGAGAGAGAGAGAGAGAGAGAGAGAGAGAGAGAGATTTCAGAGGGGGGGGGGGGGGGGGGGGGTTCACATTGCTGGGGCAACATTCCAGTAGCTAGGAGACGAATAAGAAGCAAGAGAAAGAAAAGGAAAAAGAAAGAAAGAAGAAGGAAAGAAGAAAGAAGAAAGAAGAAGAAGAAATATGTGAGTTTACCTCGTACTATTTTTCACATGAAAATCCTAGAATTTTGATTTCCTTTCAATTACAATTTAAATTCATGATCGAGTGGGAAACTGATTTCTATTTACATTTTGATTACTCAGTTTTGAAGTTGAATCGTTGGATTCTCAATTTTGATTTATGAAATTCAAATTTTGTATTTTACATAACTGAAAAATTATATGATTTCGTGAGTCTGATGAAGGATCAATTTTACAATGATTTTGATAAATCACGTGCTTACATGAGTTCATGGTTGTATTTTGGTACCTTGGAAAAGGTTAGAAAGATGTATGAATTATTTGAATTATTTGGAGAAGGGAATGACATAAACCATGCATTCCATGAGATTGAACACTCCAGTATGTGGTTGATTACTTGAGTTGACTTGGGTTGAGCACACGTGAGTGTTGCAATAGACCATTGCTCCATTGATCGAGGCAGGTTGGGTGAGCACCCAAGTGTGTGTAACAGACCAGCTACGCAGGCCTGGTGGAGGCTCCGTTGATCGAGGCCGGTTGGGTGAGCACCCAAGTGTGTGCAAAGACCATCTACGTAGGCCAGGTGGAGGTGTGGGACAGTTCATGATCTGAGTTGGCTATGCTGCTAGGGATCGATGTTTCAGGATGATAGTGTTAACCAACTGGATGTTCGACTGATAGCAGTACTAAGATTGTTGAGTTATACTGGCATATCATGCATCACGTGCATGTTTAAAAGGTTTTGGTTGGCGAAATTATCATTGGATTTGTAATGGTTTGTATTTTAATGGTTACATGATTTTCTATATTGAATTACCTGTGTTAAATTGTACAAGATTACTCACCGACTTTTATAGCTGACGCAGTGTTATGCGATTAACCGTAGTGACAGGTGATGATCTAGAAGATTTCGAGGAAGCAATTCCAGATGAGGATATACTCTAGATGATTTTTTGAGAATTGATTTATTTTGGTTTTAGTTTGAAAGTATTGATGTAATAAGGCCCATCAGATGGCCATTAGTTTAGACAGTTTGGAACAATTTCGTAGACCCATTGATTAATAGTTTAATTTTCAAAGTTTGGTTTATTTTGATTCTATATATTTGGTACCATATGAATAGAAGAGAAAAATATCAGTTGTGATTGTGAATGATTCATTCATTATTTACATAACACCCTTGATTTCGGGATTTGAGTTTATATACTCGAGTGTTAAATTTTGGGGGCGTTATAACGCTCTATGCATGTTTATCTACATGAGAACAATGCACGTAAAGTTTCATCCTGTAAAACGCTTCATGATTATTGGAATGAGAAAAATGTATATGATGTTTCAACGGTTAAAACATTGCGTGAGTATTGAAATGAGAACAATGTTCCACCGGTTAAAATGTTGCGTGAGTATTGGAATGAGAACAATGTATATCATGCTCCACCGGTTACGTCGATGCATGATTGTTTGTATGGCTATGCTTATCAACAACCATATAGTGCGCCATCATACAAAGCGAACGAACCTAATTGGCGGAACTATCAAAATTCCAGTTGGAGAGACGGACCAACAATGAAAGTTAACAATTATCCCCAAGGGCCTTTTACTTGTGTGTCCCCACCAACAAAGACCCTTGAGGATGTATTGCAAAGGGTTGTGGAAAGCACCTCCCTAATCATCAATGAGACGAAAACATTGACTGAGCACATGGAATCACACCTCACTAATGAGGAGGAAAGGACTCCCCTAGTCTAACCTCCGTTTAATCTAATTGAACAACTTGAAGTGATTGATTTCAATTCTTCCGACATACTTGTTGAGTGTGACGAAGATACTATTACCTTTAGATACAATGAAGAGATTCTAATGAAAGTTGACGAACCTGAGAAATCCAAAAAATCTTAGGGTGATAATATGATTGGTGATGTTCAACAAGATGAAGACTCAGAGTGTGCTTATGAGCTTGTGGTCCCGTTTCCCTAGAGGTTAATCTCTTCTGAGCCTCTAGTTAATAATCATGCCATAGAAATTCCCCAACAAAGTGATTTTGATACAATCCACCAAATTGTCATGCCTAATTTCATTGTGAAAGAAGAGTCCTCCTTAATTAAAGATTCCGACTCTTGTGAAGATTGCTTGGCTTACTTTGAAGATTCAGACGATCCCATGATTCAAGAAATAGTGAAGGCCTTGCAAGATCCTTCCCCAATGCCTGAAATGTCATTTTCCACTGATTCGCAACTAATACCATTTATTGTGGAAGCACCGAAAAATTCTAATTGTATGAAGAAGACATCACCATTCGAAGAATCATTAATTGAAGTCTCTCCATCGCTTTGGTGTTTTTAGACTAAATTAGACCATTACTGGGACGATCCATTTTTTATAAACCATTGCCCAGTTAATGCATTAAGGAGATATCTTCTTGATGATGTCTCCTTCACTCGTACATGTGGTGAGAATTTCTATTGGCCCATAATGATTAAGAAAACCCATGTACATTGCCGAGCAGGACTATGGATGGTCCTAATGCGAAATTTGTTGAAATACATGATGATCCTGCTCCAGTCTATTCCCTTGATTGATCTCTTAGTCTGATGGAGATCCATTTCCCTGCTTTCCTAGGATAGATTAGTTTAGATTAGGATTTCTTGTCTTTACTTATGATAATGTATGAATAAACTCGCTCTTTGATAACTCTCTCAGGTACTCTCTCACTCACTCCTCTTATTGTCGTTCTTCTCATATTATGTTACATTGCATATTTTTTAACATTGAGGACAACGTCGAATTTAGGTTGGGGGGTGGAAATTCCTGCGGAATTTTATTGAGAATGTTGTTAAATTTTTTCTAGTTTTATGCTATTAAAAAATATTTCTATGAATTTATGTGATTTTGAAATAATTCGAATAGTAGAATGTAAAGGCATTTAGTGATGACAATGTTAAAGCTTAGAGTTTAGTTGCTTTAGTAAATTTCACAATTGAGTTCTTTCCATTAATTTTTTGTTAGAAAGTGTTAAACATTGATTGAGTCATGAATTTTCATAGTTCACATCTAACTTGCACTACTAGGATTTGAGTTTGATACTATAATGTTGGCTTGATGATTGTTGAGAATGCTAGGAATCAAGCCTGAGATCCTTGTCTACTTTGTTCATAAAAAAAAATATTCATAGTAATCTGGGCCAACGATTTATCCATTGTTGTTACCATTACAAAATATTACTTTAGTATGAAGTGAGCCTTTTGGAGTCTTCGGCTATCGGTTATTGAAAAAAAGAAAAGAAAAGAAAGAACCAACTAAAAAACAATGGCATCGAAAATGGTTACCTATTAACATGAGAAATAGAGATAGTGTGAAAGTCATTGATGAAAAAAATCGAAAGCTGGAAAAATATTAAAAGAACAATAGCAAGGTTCGGAATCAGTGACTTGGTTGATCTGACCATTCTCTTCAATCATTAGCGCTAATATGAAAGTAGAAGACTGAACCCTGGTTGTGTCAAGACTAAACTTCACCATGCACTATGGAACTCAATGTTTAGAATGTTTCTATTGAATGATTAATGCTTTGAACTCAATTAAGTTGTTTACTAAGTGACTAGAATCTAGATTTAAATATTTTCAAAACTATATGCCTTGGAATATCTACTGTTTAGAGAACTTGAATGATCACATAAGTACATTAAACATTTTCTTCTCTTTATCTTTGTTTTATTTGGAAATAAGAGAAGCCTCGAGATAGTTTCGATCGGTGAAAACTGTTGAGGATAAGATTGATTGTAGTATATTGAAAAATCCTTAGATTATTTTTGGATGTTTTGCTCGGGACTAGCAAAATGCTGGTTGGGGGGTGTGATAAGTACCTAATATTGTATAATTAACCCTAGTTGTTAAGGGCATTATCATTGTTTTTCCGGTTAATTATCCCTCATTAGGTGAATTTTCTGTCTTCAGGTGATCAGGAGAGGTTGGACAAGATCCAAGCCAATCAGGGCGATTAAAGGCCCTAAAGTGATCAAGATAAAGTATGTGGCTATCCTGAAGGAAGTCGAACCGTAAAGGTTGAAGGACCATCATATTCTACGGTTTGGACGGTCAAGATTGGATGTTCACATGTAGGGCCAACCGTATGTGCATCAAGCAAGTGGAAACATTTCCACCATCACACGTAAACTGACTAAGTCTCACCCCTCACATGTGCCAACATGGAGAAAGCTTCAACCTTCTTCACACGTCTAGCAAGGTGGGCCACGCTTTCCACAGTTTCAAACCGGCTATAGTGGACCCACTGCAATTTCAGCCGTCCATCAAGAAAACAACAATAATGGGTGGCCATCTCATCCAACACCTGCAATAAAGATTAGATCCTTCATCAACGGTCAGCACAACAACTCATGAAGGAACTCCAATCCACCGGCCATCTTCAAGCCAAGGACCACACGTGCAAGATGGAGTTCTTAGCTGTCCACATGCATCACAAGTGTTGTACATCACTACAAGATCCGGTCGTTCATCCACCTCCAGCGTGATCAGGTGCACCACACCATCCATCCACTCCATCAAGTTGCAGTGAACCCCACCATCAGGATCATCCTCCACCTCAGCCATTCATCCTTTAGTAGGTGGGGCATCTACAATTGCAACCGTCCATTCATCAACCAGCGTCCGTCCTTACTCTTCCATCAGCTACCCTCCATCAATTGCAGCTGACGGCCAGCATCTCCATCAGCGCAATCTCCACCGTCCAGATCTTCAACTTCCAGCCTTCCTTCATCTCCATCATCGCCCAGCTTCATCTCAGTCATCCGGAAAAGGTGGACGTCTTCCAGTCCACACGCGCAGCACATGCAAAGCAGTCCGTCCATCAATTGCAACTCCAATCGTCCAAGCAGTGGACGTCCGTCCAGGCCTCCACCCCTCCAGCCGTTCATCAGATTTTCATCAGTCCAGCCACTGGACCCTATCTCAACAAGCAATGTCCCACCTCCAGCTACACATCCACTGCACACGAGTAGCTAATGAAGATCAGATTGCAACCGCCCAAGCCAACAACACTTCACCACATCAATATCCACTCCGTCCATCAAGATGGGCTCCACTCATGCAACATTTACACCGTCCATCCAATGTACGCACTTCCAACAACAACAGACGGTTCGGATTGTCCAAATTCTAGCATGTGGACCCAGTCAACTCCAACTCATCACAGAGTTAACTCACCTAGTTACCTTCCATCCTTGGGCCAAGCAAATGCTCTCTCCATCCTCTTCCATTCATGAACTCCAAACCAAAAAGAAAAGTTTGCTTTGGGCATTCTAAGCCTAGCTCCTAACTCAAGCCTAAAAAGCAAATCTATTGTCTTAGAAGTGCCACCTCATCATCCAAGCCTAACTCCAAGCCCAAACCTAAAGAACTTTTGCTTGGAGTGCCACCTAGGCTTGGAGCTTCTCATGAGGCTATAAAAGGAGCTCCTCTCCCTCTCATTTCCATCATCCCTCAAATCCAAATTCCTTTCTACAACGCTTCTCTTCTTTAGTTTTCTTTCTTTTATAGTGTAGAGTAGGTTTTTCTTTTGTAGAGAATGTAGTCTTCCATTGTAGCATGGTTGGCTAAACCTCTAGCTAAGGCTAGGGGTGAAGCCTTTGAAGAAATTTGCAAGCTTTAATTCTTTTGGTTCAACAATGGTGTGTGAATGTTGGAGTATTCTTCGGTTGATTGGTTTGGTTATCCACCTCGGCAAATGTTAATGTCAGATTTTGTAACGAGATCCTCCGGCTTTTCTCCTTCGCTCCAGGAGGGATTTCCACCACTAGACCTGAAGCAAGACAGCGAATAAGGGTGGCTGGGGACCAGCTGTTAGCCCTCCGACGCTTAAGTTAGGCCACAGAAGAGAAGCCAAGCAAAACGGGACCAAGATTGAATGATGAGTACGTACCCCCTCTTCAAGGGAGCCATCCCCTTATATAGATCTGAAACAATCCAATCTGTTACGTGAGATGTCGAAATCCCGTTGATGTCGCATACGATACTGAGAATCCGCTGATTTCATGGGATAAGATCCTATCTTTTTAGTCAGATCCAACCCAATGATTTATTCCAACAATCACGCCCCTAGATGGTAATCCCTTGAAATCCGGCTGGATCCGGCCGGAAGCCATAGTTGGAGTCATAGCCTCCGAAAAGGAAGGAGACGCCCGTAGCTGGGAGTCATGGCCTCCGAAAAGGAAGGAGACGCCCGTAGCTGGGAGTCATGGACTCCGAAAAGGAAGGAGACGCCCGTAGTAAAGCTGCTCGCAGGTTAAAATGTGGTCGCGAGTCCAAGTACATATTTTGGGTGTAATGTCTTTCAACGACTTGTGAGAAGGTCTGCTCGCGGATCGAGCTTTGCCGTATTTGACTATCGGTTATGAAGACTCGGGACTTGCGAATAGCTGCTCCGTATTTTTCAATCTATGACTCTTGATCAGGTGATCTCGAGAGTCGAATGGACGTCCCGCACCTATCAAACATTCGACTCTCGATCAGCTAATCTCGAGAGTCGAATGGACGTCTCGTACCTATCCAACATTCGACTCTCGATCAGATAATCTCGAGAGTCGAATGGACGTTTTGGGCATTTCCGCGTGAAATCTTATCTCCATCATTTTGCCTATAACAGATGCCCCCCAAGTCCTTGCCGCCAAGAATTCTTTAAGGAAAGGACTTAGCTCACTATCACATGAAACCGCTCGCTACCTTCATCGAGAACGACACCCCTCATGATGGGCTGAAATTAATGAGCGCCAGCTTTTCGCAGCCTTTTCGCTGATGGAAAATGAAGGGGCGCTAGCCACGTGTTTGAGGAGTTAATGGGCGTGCCTGCTCGAGCGCTGTGTCCAACGAGGGACTGCCACGTGCCATCAGATACGGCGGAATGATTGCCTATAAATATACGGAGTCCGCCATTTCTTTGATTTTCTACAGAAGTTTTTTCAAAAGAATCCTGCAACCCTTTCTTTCCATTCTTCTTCCTCTTCCGGCGCTCAATCTTTCTTTTTCTCGGTATACTTCCTTTTTCTTCTTCTTTTATTTTCATCTCCCCATGGCTGGGAACTCTGACGAGACTACTGTCCCCCTTGGCGATGCCACTCCGGAGTCCTCTGCCTCCAGCAGTGCAAGGGTTTCGGCGGGGAGATACACAGCAGCCGGATATCCTTCCGTTTTATCGGAGGACCGGCTGGCTGAGCTACGGGAGAGATACCAAATCCCTGACTCTGTAACTCTCCGCTTGCCCGGAGGTGGAGAAACACCCGACTCCCCCCCCCCAGGATGCGTAGCATTTTACGAGTATCAGCTCATCTTGGGGGTACGCCTTCCCCTCCATCCCTTTGTTCGCGATGTATTACGGTGTTACAAGATTGCCCCTGGGCAACTCATTGTGAACGGGTGGAGGGTGGTTTTGGGCTCCTTTGCCCTTTGGGCTCAGGCTGGCAACGGGGAACTCACGGCGGAGGAGTTCCTCCGTATGTTCCGCCTGAAGAAAGCTCCATCCAGCGAAGGCTGGTATTATTTATGTTACTGGCACCGGGATAACTTCGTGTTGGGTAAGCCCTCCTCGAACTATCCCGACTGGAGGAAGCGGTGGTTCTATGCTTCCGGGAGCTGGGAGTCTGCCTCCTCCAGGGGTCCAGGAGTGACCCGGTTTTTCTGTGAAGGTAGACACAATCCCGTATTGTGCAGTTTCCTTAGAATAATTTTTAGGGTTTTGCTTCGTTTGACCATTATTTGTGCTCGCAGGTATCCCGGCATTGCGGAAACCGAATTTGAAGGGTGGGATCAACGAGAAGATCGTCAGAGTGTATAAGGTGCCTGTCGGAGATAGGCATATCGAGGCTTGCTTATCTCCTTCGCGACTTGCAGCAGCAGGCCTCATATCCAGGAGAGAAGTCGAAATGACGAAGGCTGGAGAGAAGAGAGGCCTACTGCCCCGTCTGAAGGGCACAGGTTCCAAAAGGCAGAAGAGAACCCCTGCCGAACCGTCTCAATCTTCCATCCGCGCGGGCAGCGATCAGCCTGCCCTTCCCGCGAGCATGGCGGGGGCCCCAGCTGGGCCTACTATTCCTTCACTGGTGGTCGCACCTGGGCCACCAGTGATCAACATTGCAGACAATTCCCCAGATGGGGTGGGGTCCAGCTGCCCCCCAGCTGAAGAGGCTCGAGAGCAGGTAGAGCCTCAAGAGCCAACTCCTGCTCGGGAACTGGTCCCAGCTGCCGAGCAGGGACCTGCTCGCGAATCCATGCCTCCACCTCGCGAGCAGACCGGTTTGGTCGTTGCCCAACCGTCTGGGAGCGGGACGTACTCGATTCCACGCCACCTCCACCCTGTGTGTAAGTTCTTGTTCGAGAACGTCCCGCCTCACGCCTTCGGCTCTCTCCCCGAGCCAAGCCCTGAGAACCTTATCCTTGAAGCGGGGATGAGGATGGTTCAGGTAAGACTTTGTCAAGATCTGTTTCGACCTGTTGATACGTTCCAGAAATCTTATATTTTTCATCTCTTTGCAGGGTTTAGATCTGATTCTGCGAACGAGGCGTGATATCGTTGCCGCCCGTCGCACGATAGAGGAGGCTGAGGGAAAGAGGACTGCCTTGGAAAAGGCAGTTCAAGGAAGAGATCAACTGCTCAAGGCTCGTGAGGCAGTGATCTCGAAGAGAGATGAGGAGAAAAAGATCCTCATTGAGAAGATCCAAGTCCTGACCGACAGGTATCAGGCCTTGGACTCAGACTACGTGAAGCTCACGGGTCTGAAGGAGAAGGCAGAGAGAGAGAGGGAGATCTTCCGACAGGACAAGATCTCATTAGAGGAGCAATTCGCGGGAGCCAGGTCGCAGCTCAAGGAGGCCTACGACAACCTGACTAGGGAGCGCACCGCTCTTGCGCAGCTTAAGGACGACTCGATCCACTGGGACGAGGAGAGAGTCGCCCTTGTAAAAATGCTCTCGGAGGAAGGTACTCGGGCAGTTTCCGAGTTCCGGACTTCGCAGCTGTATGACGATGAACGATATGAGTCATACGATGCTGGTCGAGACTTTGCACTGAGAGTAGTGCAACGAATGATCCCATCCTTCGATATGGGGGAATTCGGTCGAGTCGCGACCATCATAGCTGCAGAAGAGCAAGCTGCTGCCGAGAACGAGGTGACCGAAGCCACGCAGGCTGGAGGGGCTCCTGAAATGGGCCCTGAAGTCGAGAGCGTGGCTCCTCCTAGCGATTGATTTCCTTTTATTTTCTTTTATACAAATGTATATGTAATCATCTGATTATTAATGAAAAGATGTTTTTGGAAGTGTCGCTGTTTCGTTGCTGTTCTCCCTTCATCTTTTATTTTTTGCTTGTTAATCTTGAATGGATTCGTCAGAGATGTGACCCTTTAATTCGAGCATGAGCTAAGCTGCTCGCGATCAGGATGTGACCCCGTTCGCTGCCCTAATTTGGGCACGAGCTGTGGTGCTCGCATTTTGGAGTGCGATTCCTCCTCTCACCAATCGCGAGTAACTAACTCATGAAAAAATGAATTAGACTCAATCCGGGGGTCGTGAGACCATGTCCGCGTTGAGATAGACTGATCTATCGATTGAGATTTTGATTCTACCAAGGGTAGAAGGTTGGTCAAGAGATGGTATTCATTCTCTTCGGGGCTGTTCAGGTCCATGAGAATGGAGAAGCGACCAACTAGTAATGATTTCAATCCTACCAAAGGTAGGCAAGTGGCCAAGAGGACGTGTAAGCACTCTTCAGGGCTATTCCGGTCCATATAAATGGAGTAGCGGCCAAAAGATATCTTTCACTTTATTCATAAGATGTTATGATAAACTACATCGAATCTAGGGGTAGTATCTTAGCAAATGCTCCACGTGCCAAGGGCGACGTACAGGCTTCCCTTGCATGTCTTCAAGATAATAAGTACCGGGTCGCACAACCCTAATAACCCGATACGGGCCTTCCCAATTCGGATCCAATGAACGAACAGGAATTCCAAGATTTCGCCTTAGAACCAAATCCCCGAACTGGAAAGATCTAGGTCGAACCTTTGCATTCCGATAACGAGCAATACGTTGTTGATATGCCGCCACTCGTACTTGGGAAGCATTTCTTCGCTCTTCCAAGAGATCGAGATGAAGTCGGATATTTTCCTGATTGCTCGCGGGATCATACTGTTCGATCCGATATGAGGGCACTTGAATTTCCACTGGTACCACTGCGTCAACACCAAATGCTAAGGAGAAAGGAGTTTCACCTGTCGATGTACAAGCCGTGGTTCTATAGGCCCATAACACTTCTGGCAGAAGTTCTGGCCACACCCCTTTACATTCACTTAGCTTGGTCTTTAAATGATGCTTTATAATTTTATTCACTGCCTCGACCTGCCCATTCGCCTGTGGATGATATGGAGAAGTGCGGAGATTACGTATCTTCCATTTGTCGCAAAATTCATCAAAGGCTGCGTTGTCGAACTGCGTTCCGTTATCGGTAATTATGGTATGAGGAAGTCCGAAGCGACATATAATATTTCTCCACATAAACTTAGTAGTTTGTTTTTCAGTAATTTTGGCTAATGGTTCTGCCTCGGCCCATTTGGTGAAATAATCAACCGCCACGATCGCGAACCTATTCTGTCCCTTTCCCATAGGTAAGGGACCGATGATATCGATCCCCCACTGAGCAAAAGGCCAAGGGCTGTCGACTGGGGTCATCCGCTCAGACGGTACACGAGGTATAGGTTGATATCGTTGACACTTGTCACATTTTTTAGAAAATTCTATGGCGTCTGCTTTCATAGTAGGCCAATAATATCCTTGCCTCATCACTTTATATGCTAGAGATCGCCCCCTGGGATGATTACCACATGCCCCCTGGTGTACTTCATCTAGAACACGATGTGCTTCTTCTGGGTGAAGACACCTCAAATAAGGCAAGGAGAAGCTTTTTCGCAACAAGATTCCATCTTGTAAGGTGTACCTGGCAGCTCGAAGCTGAATTTGTCTTGCAGCTTTCTTATTTTCTGGTAGGTATCCATCTCTGAGATAAAGGATGATAGGATCCATCCAGCATGGAGACGATTGTACCGATATAACTTGCTCGGGAGTCACTTGATCGATACTCAAATGTTGACGGTGCTCGATGGGGATCGAATGCGATAGTTCTGATTCTGGTGCAGAAGCGAGTTTTGCCAAGGAATCGGCCAGTTGGTTCTGCTCGCGAGGGATATGGAATATTTTGTAAGTCTTCAGTTTGGCGAGCAGGATGAGGACACGAGACTTGTATAAGGCCATTCTTTCTTCTTTGGTTTCGAATTCACCAAGAACTTGGTTGACAATGAGCTGGGAGTCGCTATGAATTATCAAATTCTGGACGGCGAGGACAACAGCTAGCTCGAGGCCAACAATAAGGGCCTCATATTCTGCTTCATTATTGGAGACACGTGATTCAAAACGCAGAGCGTATTGAAAATGCGACCCGTCTGGAGCCACTAAAATCAGGCCCGCCCCACTGCCACTGGCCCGTGACGACCCGTCCACAAAGAGCGACCAAGAAGTCTGGTCGCTTGTCATGACGCTATCTTCAGAAGAATATGTAAATTCGGCGATGAAGTCAGCCACGGCCTGGCCCTTGACTGCGGTCCTAGGACAGAATGAAATATCATGCTCGCTGATCTCGACCGCCCATTTAGTTAAGCGCCCGGAAGCCTCAGGCTTTTGAAGGACTTGACGTAGTGGATGATTTGTTGGTACTAAAATAGCATGGGCTTGAAAGTATGGTCGCAGTTTTCGAGCTGCCGTGATTAAGGCTAGGGCCAGTTTCTCCAAATCAGAATACCTAGTTTCTGCATCAACCATTGCTCGACTGATATAATAAACGGGCCTTTGCACCCCGGAATCTTCTCTTATTAAAGCGGCACTAACGGCCGTGGAAGACACAGATAAATAAAGAATGAGTTGCTCATGTGCCACAGGTTTAGATAAAATGGGGGGAGCGCTCATATATTGCTTTAGTTGTTGAAAAGCTTCTTCACATTGAGGTGTCCACTTCCAATCAGACTTGGCCGTTGCACGAAGGAGTTTGAAGAAGGGCAGGCACTTGTCGGATGCTCGCGAGATGAACCTGTTCAATGATGCGATGCGACCAGCTAGACGCTGAACGTCCTTCAGAGTCACTGGGGATTTCATCTCTAGCAATGCTTTAATCTTTTCGGGATTCGCCTCAATTCCACGTTGGCCAACCATGAACCCAAGAAATTTCCCTGCAGATACTCCAAACGCACATTTTTCTGGATTTAATTTCATCTGATACTTCCTCATCAGATCAAAGGCTTCTCGAAGATCAGGAATGTGGTCATCTTCATCGATGCTTTTCACAAGCATATCGTCAACATAAACTTCCATGTTCTTACCGATTTGAGCAGCGAATATTTTGTTGACAAGACGCTGATAAGTGGCCCCTGCATTTTTGAGACCAAACGGCATTACCTGGTAGCAATATAGTCCTCGATCTGTGATGAAGGCAGTATGTTGGCCATCAGGTGGATGCATCATAATCTGGTTGTAACCAGAGTAAGCATCCATAAAACTGAGGAGGGCGTGTCCAGCTGTCGAGTCGACCAACTGGTCGATTCGTGGTGTCGGGAAGCTATCTTTGGGACATGCTTTGTTTAAGTCTGAATAATCGACGCACATCCTCCATTTGCCATTAGCTTTCCGGACGAGAACTACGTTGGCGACCCACTGTGGGTAGTCAACTTCTTTTATGAAATTTGCCGCGAGCAGCTTCTCAACTTCAGTTTTGATCGCCATTTGTCTTTCTGTAGTGAAGGCACGTCGACGCTGATGTACGGGTTTATGCTTCGGGTCAATGTTGAGACGATGTACGATGACATCAGGATCGATGCCCGGCATATCTTTATGAGACCAAGCAAACACGTCCTGGTATTCAGTGAGGAAACGGATCAAATCTTCGCGGTGGATACTGTTTAAGGAGGAACCGATATACACGATCTTAGACTGGTCGTCTTCGGTCAAGCGAATCGCCACTGTTTCCTCCCCTGGAGTTCCTGATTTCAGAGCACTTTCCCTTGGATCCAACGCGGTGGCGAGAACGTCGGATGATCCTTGAACTATTTCCATGACAGGTGTCGCTTGAGCCTTCTTTCGATCTTGGAGGGCTATCTGGTAACAGGACCGTGCCTCCTGCTGACTTCCTCGCACGACCCCTATGCCATTTGGGGTCAGAAATTTAACGCATAAATATGAAGGGTGCAAGGCCGCTCCAACCTTAGTTAGAGACGGTCTCCCCAAGATGGCGTTATATGTTGATTTTCGATCCACGACGAGGAAGCTTACGAAGACGGTGGTCTTCGCTGGACTCTCCCCAAAGGTGACTGGGAGATCGATACTTCCTTCAGGTGTCACCACTTCTCCTCCAAAGCCGACAAGAGGGGTCGATACTGGCTTGAGGAGGTTTCTGGCAAGTGCCATCTTGTCGAAAGCCTCCAAATACAGAATATCGGCCGAGCTACCTGTATCCACCATAATTCGATGAGTCAGATAATTTGATACCTTCAATGTGACTACGATGGAATCTTCATGAGGGAAATGAATTCCCGCTGCATCTTCGAGGGTGAAAGAAATTGGGGGAGGGCTAGCCTTCGAAGAGTTGGACGTTTGTTCCAGCCAATAGATCTGCTGGGGTTCTTTGGACGCCTTTCGGGCGTATGCCTTTCTTGAAGCTTGAGAGTCACCCCCGCAAGCTGGACCCCCGACGATAGTGCGAATTTCTCCTGTGGGCTCAGCATCCTCTTGGTCTGTTTGATGATGAGACGGTTCCTTTTGGCGAGATGAGGTCTTCGCCCTTTCTGGTGACCTATTTTTACGAGCAACATAATCCTGGAGATGGCCTTTTCGAATAAGAGCTTCGATATGGTCTCGTAGGGAGATACAGTCCTGGGTCCTATGCCCGTGATCTTTGTGGAAGTAACAGAACTTACTCTTATCTCTCTTCTCGGGATCAGATTTAATCTTTGCAGGCCACTTCACATATGGCTTGTGTTTTATCTCCATTAGAACCTTTTCAGGAGACCGATTAAGAGGAGTGTAATTATGATATTTACCAGAGTAAGGCTTCCTGGGAGAACGATCGCGCTGATCGCGATGGTATTTTTTATCTGTAGAAGTTCCTTCTGGCTTGCGTTTCTTACTTTGTACTCCATGGCGTGTCAATGCGACTTCTTCTGCATTGATATATTTCTGAGCTTTGGCTTGGAATTCCGCCATAGTTTTCGGCGGGCTCTTATCTAAGGCAAATCTAAATCTCTCGCTCGTTATTCCAGCAATGAGGGCTGTGAGACCCTTTTCTTCAGTGTAACCCTCGGTTTGAACGGCTTCGGCAGTGAACCGTACTGTGAACTCTTTTATTGTCTCCCCATGTTGCTGTTTCAGATTCATCAGATGGGAGGCTGGCTTTTTAATGCGAATACTTCCCATGAATTGAGAAAGAAATATCTCCGATAATTGAGAAAAGGAACTGATGGAAAGTGGCTTTAACCCCCGAAACCACGTACGAGCCGCTTCCTTCAATGTAAGGGGAAAAGCCCTACACATGATTTCTGAACCATGTCCCTCCAACTCCATGAGGGACCTATATGTTTCCAGATGTTCCAGAGGATCGCCAATGCCTGTATACGGAGCGATAACAGGCGTTCGATACTTTCTGGGCAACGGGGCTTCCATGACCTCGCTTGTGAAGGGAGATTCAGATTGATGTATTGCCGCCATGACAGCAGATGGCCGATTTGCCTGGTATCTCTGCTCCATGAAATCAAAACGGTCTTGGATTCTTTTGAGATCTCCTTCCCATGGCAAGGTATAGCTAGACGTTTCGGCGGTGGAGCCTTGCGGTTGAGGTTGTCGAGACGAACTGGAATGTATAGAATGTGGAGACGGCACAGGGGGATGGCCGCCAAGTGGTGGGACCTGTGGTTCATCCATAGAATGCCTGGAAGCAACTGGTATGGGTGGCGGTGGTAACCCTTCGGAGGGTTGTCTTTGCGGTTCAGGGAAGTGCTGATCAAGTCGATTTGACAGTGCCTGAACTCCGGCGTTTAGAGTTAGGAGAGTGTTCCCGAGGAATCGTAGGACATCATCCTGATTTCCAGAGGCCTCCAATAATGGATTTGTTGATGGCATATTTGGGGCTCCTTGAGGGATATCCGTCGGAACAGGTGGGAGGGCAGGTGTGGATTCCGTCTCACCGGGCGGAGGTGGTGCCTGCCTCGAAGTTGAAGGATGAACTGTCTTTTTAGGAGGCATCACCGAAGGATTTTGATCGGTGGTTAACACGATTGATTTTGATGATCAAGTCTTTCCCACAGACGGCGCCAAACTGTTAATGTCAGATTTTGTAACGAGATCCTCCAGCTTTTCTCCTTCGCTCCAGGAGGGATTTCCACCACCAGACCTGAAGCAAGACAGCGAATAAGGGTGGCTGGGGACCAGCCGTTAGCCCTCCGACGCTTAAGTTAGGCCACAGAAGAGAAGCCAAGCAAAACGGGACCAAGATTGAATGATGAGTACGTACCCCCTCTTCAAGGGAGCCATCCCCTTATATAGATCTGAAACAATCCAATCTGTTACGTGAGATGTCGAAATCCCGTTGATGTCGCATACGATACTGAGAATCCGCTGATTTCATGGGATAAGATCCTATCTTTTTAGTCAGATCCAACCCAATGATTTATTCCAACAATCACGCCCCTAGATGGTAATCCCTTGAAATCCGGCTGGATCCGGCCGGAAGCCATAGTTGGAGTCATAGCCTCCGAAAAGGAAGGAGACGCCCGTAGCTGGGAGTCATGGCCTCCGAAAAGGAAGGAGACGCCCGTAGCTGGGAGTCATGGACTCCGAAAAGGAAGGAGACGCCCGTAGTAAAGTTGCTCGCAGGTTAAAATGTGGTCGCGAGTCCAAGTACATATTTTGGGTGTAATGTCTTTCAACGACTTGTGAGAAGGTCTGCTCGCGGATCGAGCTTTGCCGTATTTGACTATCGGTTATGAAGACTCGGGACTTGCGAATAGCTGCTCCGTATTTTTCAATCTATGACTCTTGATCAGGTGATCTCGAGAGTCGAATGGACGTCCCGCACCTATCAAACATTCGACTCTCGATCAGCTAATCTCGAGAGTCGAATGGACGTCTCGTACCTATCCAACATTCGACTCTCGATCAGATAATCTCGAGAGTCGAATGGACGTTTTGGGCATTTCCGCGTGAAATCTTATCTCCATCATTTTGCCTATAACAGCAAACGTTATTGTTGTGTAAGCCCCTTGATCTATCGTCGACTCCGAGCACGTTGGATGCTTGGGATCCCTTGCACACCAATTAGCTAGTTCATGATCGATAAATCCCCTTGATCCATCATCGACTCCGGGCACGATAGATGCTTTGGATTCCCTACGGTCATCGAGCTAATGCAGGAAAAGTCACTGTTCTATAAAATCCCTTGATCCATTGTAAACTCCGGGCACATTGGATGCTTTGGATTCCTTGCGATCGATAAACAAGATCTTAACGGTTAGATCGGTCAATCAAAGCCTCCTATCTTATAAGTATGCATTTGATCGTATGAATTGTGATTTTATCAGTTGACTTGTTGGCAAAGATGTTGATCTGTACAATTTCTTGATCTATTGTCGACTCCGGGCACAGTGGATGCTTAGAATTCTCTGCGATTAACTAACGAGTGCTTCATGGTTAAATCCATCAGTTCAGATCTCCATCTTTTATGAAATATTCAAGTAGTTTAACTGTTTTATCTTCCGATTGGAACAGATCTTTATTCGATTCCAATTGAGTTATAGTTGGACCAATAAATCAAACTTTGTCGACAAATCAAAGGTGGATCCTTAATGCCTTAGCCCCTTTTCTATTTTTGTCTTTTATCACACACAACTTGCTCCACTCTCATGGATAATTCAGATTTCATCTCTCACACCTAAACTAATTCCTCTAAGTGTTCTTAACCTCAATCCCTGTGGTTCGACCTCGGTCTCACCGAGTATTTTACTACTTCGCTACCTGCACTTGGGTGTGCAATCTTCGGATTGTAGCACTTATCATGTTTTTCATGGAGTTCTAAGACTAATAATGATGACTAAAGGTATACCTAGTTGGTCTAAGTCATCTAAGAGGTTATGGTTTGTTGTAGGTTCTAGGCAAGGCACACCAAGGCATCTCTTTTACCTGTTTCTTCATCCTTGATGTAGCTGGTCCGTCTTGAGTCTTCGGTCTTCGTTTTCATTAAGCTCAACCGACACTAGACTCACTGACCTAAGTGATTGACAAACAAGGTGCACTTGTATGTTATAGAAAAGTACACTAACAATCTTCCCCTTTGTCAATTACTTACAAATGCCTAACCTACCAAAACAAAATACATGTTCAAGAGATTACCTTGATATTGAAATAAATACAGGACTCTTGACATGACTAACTAAGCAGCTCCTCTCCAGTTTACTCCCCCATAACATGTCAATCCTTGCATCACAAAACATAGCAAACTAGTTTTGGTGGGACTTGATTTTTCTCCCCCTTTTTGTCAGCAATTGACAAACTATTCTCTCCCCCTTAATGATGCAACAATTAAGGTCAAGGTAAGAGAAGATAGTATGTCTCAGTTATAACTATAAGCATATGCTAACAAGGAGAATATAGGGTGCATGAACTTTAAAACACGGAGCATGTTAAGGAACATGATTAATAAGAAAATGTAACTATTTAAGCATAGTTAATCATGCATAATTGGTCAAGGATATACATTTGTAATAAAAGCATAAAGGCTTATAACCCAATCAACCAACCTCCCCTAGTGGTATATCAAGACCAATACTAGGCAAAGATTAGCATACAATGAAGCATGTAATTCAGTAAAAGTAGCTAATCTAAGCAGGATGATAATCTAGCAGTAAATATATCAAATAAAAACAAGGCTAAACTACCAAAGTTTGGGCTAATGAGGCTTGAATCCTCTGATTTGCCCGTACACACAAAAATGAGGCTGAAATCCTCAGATATTCCTATAGAATCACTTTTTAGCTACCCTTATTAACAATGTTTAGTTTGAAAGGCCTAAGGGTAACGAATTTCCTCAACAGCCTCATAAAATGTAGCATGAGGTGAGGGGTTAGGAACTCCTTCTCTTAGAAAGGATAACGATTGAGATCCTCTCTTAGATTAGGGGGAAGAGAGGTAGTGGTGAGAGTCATGAGGGCTTTATCAATTTGGCTCCCATCACTAGTGGAGTCATTGGATTTGGATTCAGACTCCTCCATATCATCCCAAGTGACAGCCATTGCCTTTTTTCCTTTCGGTTTAGGTCCGTTTGGACATTCCGGGGCAATGTGGCCATGATGACCGCAACCGTAACATCGAACGGATTTGAGATTTGATGATTTCCCTTTATGTTTATCACCCTTCTTTTCCTTCTTGTCACAGCTACTTTCGCTATCAAATTTGAGGAATCTTTTGAATTTTTTGTTTAACTTTTCTTCTTCATCATCCTCAACATCACTATCTTCCTCTGACTCATTCTTAATTTTCTTATGTTTGTGAGAGGACTTTAGAGCGATGCTTTTCTTTTTAGAGGGGGCCTTAAAGTGTAGTTTATAAGTTTGTAAGGAACCTATGAATTCTTCTACTTTCATATTATCTATGTCTCTACACTCCTCTAAGGCTACTACCTTGGTGCTAAATCTTTCCAAAAGGGACGTAAGTATTTTTCTACAAATCCTTCCTTCTGGAACCCTTTCCCCCAAGGCAAACATGGAGTTACAAATATAAAAAAGTTTAGTATAAACTCCATGAAAGTTTCAGTCTCTTTCATTTTAATATTTTCAAATTTGGTGGTTAAGAGCTGAAGCTTCGAGCGTCTTACTGTGCTAGTTCCCTCGTGGGTAACCTCAAGTATATCCCACACTTCTTTTGCAATTACGCATGTGAGAATGCGTTGAAATTCATCTGGGGAAACTGCACAACAAATCGCATTGAGAGCTTTGGCATTTGTCATGTATTGAGCTCTCTCACTGTCATTCCATTTTTCATCATCTTCGGGAATGACAACGTATTTCCCATCAACCTTCACTTACTCGGTGGGCAAAGTATATCCATTTTGTGTGCTTAGACACACCGGACGGTCCACGGATTAGAGAAAAATCCTCATCTAGCCTTCCAATAGGCGTAGTTGGACCTGTCAAAGAATAGTGGACGGTTGGTGGTACTCCCATCTCGGTTAGACATTATGCTAGTGCTCCGGTACCGGATCTTACTCTAGACGATTAAGTCCTCGAAGAGCAACCCGCTCTGATACCAATTGAAATCACGCCTTTTGGATTACCAAGGCGTGTGCGTGCGAAAGCAATGAGAGCAACAAGTATTATGGCTAAGTCCTACGGGGAGGGGGATTAGGACTTTTTGAAATTCTTTTCACCTACTTAACAGTTTTAACAAATTAAACTAACTAAGCAAGAACACTTCAGCTTCCAAGCCTAAGTCTGTCCAATCACACGATTAGCATATTGTAAACAACAAGCAACCTAGTCTAAACATGCACACATACTCAAATGATTAAACAAATCAAGCTCCTAATCTATGCAACCTAAGTAGACTATAGAGGATGGATCAACTAAGCTCAAGTCTACATAACTAAGTGAAAGTACATCTTGTGTGTGGATGTGCCTATTTAGTGCCTAGCATACATTGTAATTAAGCATTCATAATTAAGCAATTAAACACAATGCATAATAAGAAATGTGCTAAAATACAATCACAAACACAAGCATGTATAGTGGTTCGACTACTTGTCTACTTCACTCCCTGTTCAAATACTCAACCCCTTTGAGCACATCGGCATTCACTATGGAGTTTAAATCTGGTTCCTCCCAACCAAGGTGTTATAAATCGGTTCCACCCAACCGAGGAGTTTACAGGTTCCTCCCAACCTATTCGAACTACGCAAGGTCTAATCCTACACAAGAATTACGCACGTTCACTCCCGTGTTGGAGGCTCCACCTTAGAGACTTTATTTAAGCCCGCCAAACGTGCCAAGGAGTGCCAAACAACCCCTAGTCTTTAGGCCGATAAATGTGCCAAGGAACGGCCAACGTCCCTAGAGTTTTAGGCTTAACTAATAAGCCAAAGATCGATAAATGACCCTAGTTCGAGTTTGTCAAACAAACTCTACACTCAACTCCCACTAGGAATTGAGTGGAAGGACTCTCTACAATGACAACCTTACTTCTCAGATGAGCCCCTTGTTCAGTGCCTGTTCGGGTTGCTTGATCTCCGCTCTCCTGTGCTTCAATCAGCTTTCCTTGTTCCGCCGATCATGTTGCCGCTGCATCGCCAATGCCTCAGCTCCACTTGATCAACTACGTTGCAAATGATGCCTTTGATATGCTCAAGGTGATGAAGGGTAGGTTTGAGATCTCTACAACTTATGGGAATGGGTTGCCTACAGAGTCTCACCTACAATGATCTCATTATAGAGTATTGGATAGGAATATGACTATCCAGATCAATCCAATCTTTAGAGATCAAAAGATGGACAGGTGCATCTTCTTTTTGGGCTTTGAATGCTCCATACTTGTGATGAATCACAAAAAAGATCACTTGTTTGGGTTAGGAATAGAGCTCTTAATGATTTTCAACAATAGTGGCTTCTATCTCCTCAAAATCTCCTCTCTTAACTCAAAAAAGAATCCCCTACATTTTATAGATTTTCTTCCAACGGTAAAAAAGGGGCAGATTCGCGTATCTCCGATTGATCGAAAAAAGGTCCGATTGATCGGACCATGTCCGATTGATCGGAAATCAGTCCAGTGAATTCTCTGGAAGATATTTCGATTGATCGAAAACATGGTACAAAAGCAGTTACTCACTCTAATGGCACCTATGCCTCCTCCAAATCCTCTGCCTCCGAACTACCGAGAAGATGAATATTGTGCCTACCATCAAGGTGTGGCCACACCACTGATCGATGCATGACTTTGAAGAATGCCATACAAAATCTGATTGACGACCGCAAGATTGTCATCTCAGTCCCTGGAACTCCTCTAGCAGCTCTTACCAACATCCTTCAGAATCCCCTGCCTCAGCATCCGATGGACCTTAGTTCATCTAGTGGCCTTGCCGTCAACAGCATAGAAGAATGAGAGCGTCTCGATCACTTCTTCTCCCCTATCCAGTCCATTCATGCTTACACTTATGGGCCAACGAATTCTCCTCCAATCTTGCAAGGGGCAAACCCCTTTCTTCTTTTAGTCTCCGAGCCATTAGTACTCGAAAGAGCACCTCCATATGATACCAGTTGTTCAAGGGCTTGTCCCCTTTCAAGGGGCACCATACAGCCATTCATGTTAAGACCCGGTCATCCTAGAAAGGAGTATAGTCATACATCGAGCCCGCATATGAACCCGTCATTTTGCAAGGGGCAATTTCAGCTCAGGAACAATCCAATCCGCAATGGAGCGATTATACTTATCAGTAGTAAGAACCCATTATCTTGGAAGGGGCTCCTCCAGTCGAGCCAGTCATATTGTAAGGGGCAAGTTCTATCCCCCAGCCACAAAGACGTCCTGGAAGTATATCAATTACGCTACAATAGCTAGGTAAAAAAAAGAGACCCCTTGCCATATCAAGAGGTCCAATATTCATCTCGTGGGAACCTCCTGCTCCGGGAATAGTCAAGCCAGGGCCGCAACCTTATGTGATCTATGAAGACAAGCCTCGATATTATCCCTTCAGCACAGGCAACAATGTAATCCTCAAGGAAAAAAGCTCCATATGAGGAAGATCTGGTACCCACACCAGCACCGTTGCAAGAACCAGTGGTCCTAGAAAGCAAAGGAGAGGAAAATTATAAAGAAGTCCCATGGCACTATCCAGAATGTGCAGAGGTAGGAAACATGAATCCCAATGGGCATTGCATCCGAAGAGATAATTAGAACAAAGGAGATCCTAAAAGCACTCTCTCAGGCCTCGGCAATAAAAATAAAACTGCATATGATGTTGCGACTCAGCTCAATTTAATCCCTGCCCAAATCTCGGTATGGGAGCTACCCTGCACATCTCGCATACACCGAGAAATGTTCGCCAAAACCTTAAGTGATACCCATGTCTCCTTCGATACAACAACTGAAATGATAGCATTGATGATCGGACAGCTCTTGGCTCCGCGCGCCATCACCTTCACTGATAATGAGTTACCACCAGAAGGGCGTGACCATGGGCGATCCCTCAACATAGGCTTATGTTCGCTTCCCCAAGTGTAGGGTTGCAATGTAGTAATAAACTCGGTAAGACCGAGGTCGATCCACAGGGACTTGTGTAGGAATTCACAAACACATCCAATAGTGTCTATTGAGAGCTAACAACCAGATTTTGTAGGAAATTGATGTAAGTAACAACTTTAAATTAAATTGAAGGTAAATAATTATAAAAAGGTACTAGGGGTTCAAGGATCCACTTGTAGCAATCCTTGATGTTCAATCCGTTGTGGTTTCTCATTCTCTCAACTAGAATCGATATTAAGATCTATCTAGCCGGATGATAGAGCTGTTAAACCAACAATCTGTCATATGTATGAGCTCTGTGTATGATTCACTTAATGCAAGCTAGGCTGAGCATGCTTCAATTGCATAGGTCAGTCCCAATTCCAACAAACTAAGTTCATAATCATGATCATCATTAAGTCCTGTCCCCAGACAAAGTTAGATCATGGTTTGAACTTGAATCAAATCATATGCACAGTCCCATACATAATTCAGAAAATTAGAAAAGTAGAACTTTGGTAAGAAATCACCTCATGAAGATCATAGTACTAGAGCGTACTCCAATTCCTAGGATCATACAGGTCTAGACTAATACAAAACAATTAAGAACTTAAGTAATTCTCCCAAACATTCATGAGTCATCATAAGACTTAGAAAAACTACTTAGAACTTGTATAAACTTCAAACCATTGTTCATAAACATTAAAACCAATCTTAAAACCATCTTAGCACGAATTGAAACATCTTAGATTCACTACAAGCTTCACCTCTTAGCCTTAACTAAGAGGTTTAGCCGTTCATGATCTAAGGAAACATGAAACAACTAAGGAAAACATAAAAACAGCAAAACAAACTAGAAGGAGTTGTGGAACTCCGAAATCCACTTCCGCCGCCTCCAACCTTGCTTAAACTCTTCTAAGATGCTCTAGGAACATTCCCTAGGTGTCCTTTTATAGTGGGGAGGCTCCGCAACTTCAGAATATTCGAGAATTTGCGTAAAACTTACGCACTGCGCAGAGAAAATCGGCGCCAAGATTTAGAAGGTTCAAATCTTATGCAGGTGATCGGTCGCACGACCAGTCGCAGTGGCTGGACGACCGGTCGTGGATGCTGGACGACCAGTCTCAAAATGGCCAAAAAGTGTCCAGTGAGTTTCGGCCCGAAAAAATAATTTAAGGACCCGTCGCACGACCGGTTGCAGAAGTGGACCACCGGTCGCACGACCGGTCATGAACAGTCCAGAGAGTTATGGCCTCTGGGTCTCCTCTGTGCATGTGCGGACCGGTCGGACGACCGGTCCTTAGCCTTGGACGACCGGTCGGACGACTGGTCGTGGGCACCTTCTTCTGCTTTCTTTCTTCTTTTCTCTGACTTCTTTCTTTCATTCTTTGACGCTTAGCCCATTTGATCTTCTTTGCTTCTAACTAGACTCTTTAAGTCTTTAATTGATGCTTCCTCTCTCTCTCATCCCTACAATCACAAATTCATGCATTAGTTTAGTCTATAAACCATAACAACAAGCATAATGAGTGATGAATTGGGGTTAGAATGTGCACAATTAAGAGCTCAACAACCCCCCAACCAGCATTTTGCTAGTCCCGAGCAAAACATGCGTGAAACCAATTCCATTCTCCAAAACCCAACTCTCCTTTAGAAACCATTCTTCTATACATCCCAAGATACATAAGAGTAAGAGTTAGAGAAATTAGGTGATAGAGGTTGAAACCGTAAACTCTCAAAACATAATAAGCACCCATATGAAATTCCCGCTGATTGGTTGACAAATAGAAGAACTTGAACGAATTCAATCTAGTGTGCATAGTGAAAATTCTTTTCATGAGTTTCCAGGGTTATCTTCTTCATAAATCAACGAGACTATGGATCTCAAGGTATATAGAGCAACAACAAGCCAATGAAGGGAATTTGCCTTACTGTCCTTCCGACGACTTTCACACTACGTCCCATTTTCGGCTTTGGTTAAGGGTAGACCATCCCCCGGTTGGTAGTAGGTAGCCCTAATCGGATTTTTCCACCATTTTTCCATTATTCCCAATTTCATCCTTCCTTTTCCTTTTTCTTTTAAATTAGATAGGATTTTTCGAAATCCATATCTTTCATTATTTTCCCATGGACAAGGATGGACAACGTACCCCGGCTTGATGTCTCAACACCTTGAATCAAAATCTAACTAATCCACAAATCACATAATCCCTTCAACCCGTGAAAATCGTGTAATGTGAACTAGGTGTAATAGTGTTCAAATTTTCTATCAATCACAAAAATAGGGGAATTCACATATAAAACCATTATGTTGTGAGAAATTCAAAACTTGCAACCTCACTCACTTCATATCTCCTCCTCTTATGCTCATATCGTCTTGAATGCATAGAAACAAAGTTTTCCAAAAGAGTCTTAAATTTTTGAAAAATCAAAAAATTTCTACACAGTTGCTCGAAATGTTACAAAACGCTGGATTCATCCAAGTGATCCTACACCCCCCAACCAAATCTTGCATTGTCCTCAATGTAAAAGATGCGCAATAAGCAAAACATGAGAGCAATTTAAAAATAAAAGGGAGTGAGGGATGAGAGTACCTGAAAAAGTGAAAAGTGGAATTCTTCCTTTTCCTAACAAACCTAAGCAAAAGCAAACAAAAGCAACAAAATCCTAATCCTAACTACTCTACACCTCCATCAGAATAGGAGATCATACCTTTTGAAGGAAATTTCTCAAAGAACAGCTTTAATCGCTGCCCATTCGCCTTAAAAATGTTGTCGTTCCTTGGGTTTAACAACTCGACAGTCCCATATGGATAGACAGTTTGCACAATATAGGGGCCGGTCCATCGAGATCTCAATTTACCCGGAAATAAATGTAGACGAGAATTATAAATGAGGACTTTTTTATTGATCGTGAATGTCTTAGGAAGAACGTTTTTATCATGGAATATCTTCGTTTTGTCTTTGTAAATTCTCGCATTCTCATATGCTTCGTTCCGGATTTTTGCAAGTTCATTCAATTGTAGTTTGCGCAACGAGTTCCCCTTGTCAGAATCAAAATTCATCTTCTTAATTGCCCAATATGCCCTATGTTCCAACTCCACAGGCAAGTGACAAGCCTTCCCATAGACAAGTCTATAGGGAGACATTCCAATAGGGGTCTTGAAAGTAGTATGGTAGGCCCAAAGTGCATCGATAAGCCAAAGCGACCAATCCTTACGATCGGGGTTCACCGTTTTCTCTAAAATGTGTTTAATCTCCCTATTGGATATCTCAGCTTGTCCACTAGTTTGTGGGTGATAGGGAGTGCTCACTTTGTGTGTTACGCCATATTTCTTCATTAAAGTTTCAAAAGGGCGATTACAAAAGTGAGACCCTCCATCACTTATGATGATTTAAGGTGTTCCAAATCGGGAAAGAATATTCTCTTTTAAGAAGTGAATGACCGTTTTATGGTCATTATTCTGGCAGGGGATGGCCTCGACCCATTTGGAAACATAGTCAACGGCAAGCAAGATGTATGTGTTTCCAAAAGATGATGGGAAAGGACCCCAATAATAAAAAATTTCGATTATTAAGATGGGATTGAGTGGCATCATATTTCTACGGGAGATTCCTCCCAATTTCTGACAAGGTTCACATGTTTTGCAAAACTCATGTGTGTCTTTGAACATAGTGGGCCAATAAAACCCACATTGCAGAATTTTTACGGTGGTCTTTTTAGTCGAAAAGTGGCCACCACATGCCTGAGAGTGACAGAAGGAGATAATACTTTGTTGCTCATCATCTGGGACACATCTCCTTATGATTTGATCGGGACAATATTTGAATAAGTATGGGTCATCCCATAGGAATTTTCGCACCTCAGTGAAGAATTTATCCTTATCTTGCTTTTTCCAATGTGTAAGAATTGTACCTGTAGCAAGATAGTTAGCAATGTCCGCATACCATGGTAATTGGGAAACAGGAAAAAGTTGTTCATCAGGGAACATGTCATTGATCGCGGTCGTTTCAGGGGAATCAGTGAGAACAAGTCGAGAGAGATGGTCAGCCACGACATTTTCTACTCCTTTCTTATCACGTATTTCTATGTCAAATTCCTAGAGTAGAAGGATCCATCTTAACAACCGTGGTTTAGCATCCTTCTTAGAGAGAAGGTACTTAAGCGCGGCATGGTCAGTGAATATGATGATCTTGGATCCAATCAAGTAGGACCTAAACTTGTCCAAGGTAAAAACTACGGCTAAAAGTTCTTTTTCAGTAGTAGTGTAGTTTGCTTGGGCTGAGTTTAGAGTTATACTAGCATAGTAGATGACACATGGCTTTTTCTCTTTTCTTTGGCCTAGCACGGCCCCAATAGCATAGTCGCTAGCATCGCACATAATTTCAAAAGGAAGGCTCCAATCAGGTGGTTGCATTATGGGAGCACATGTCAACATACCTTTAAGGGTGGTAAAGGCCTTTTGACATTCTTCATTCCACTCAAATGAAATTTCCTTTTGAAGTAGGTTACATAAAGGACGAGAGAGTAAACTGAAGTCCTTTATGAACCTTCTGTAAAATCCTGCATGTCCCAAGAAGGACCGTACATCTCGTATGCTCTTGGGTGGAGGAAGGTTAGAGATAAGATCAATTTTCGCTTTGTCCACCTCGATTCCATTTTGTGAAATGATGTGACCAAGTACAATTCCCTTTTGAACCATGAAGTGACACTTCTCCCAATTCAGCACAAGGTTCTTCTCTTCACATCTTTTCAGCACAGATTTCAAGTGCTCAAGGCACTCATCAAAGCTACAACCAAATACGGAAAAATCATTAATGAAGATTTCGAGAATTGTTCCCACCATGTCAGAAAAGATACTCATCATACAACGTTGAAAGGTGGCAGGGGCATTACATAGTCCAAACGGCATCCGTCGATAGGCGAAAGTGCCGAATGGACATGTGAATGTAGTATTTTCTTGGTCTTCATGGGCAATCTCTATTTAGTTGTACCCTGAATAGCCATCAAGGAAGCAAAAGTGGGAATGACCCGCCAACCGTTCTAAAATTTGATCAACAAACGGTAGGGGGAAGTGGTCTTTCCTCGTGACAGTGTTTAGCTTCCTGTAGTCAATGCACATTCTCCAACCGGTAGTGACTCTAGTTGGCACGAGTTCATTATTGGTATTGGCTACGATGGTTATTCCGCATTTCTTAGGCACCACTTGAGTTGGGCTCACCCATTGACTATCGGATATTGGGTTAATAATACCCACATCCAATAGTTTCACCACTTCGGCCTTAACCACATCCTTCATATTTGGATTTAGTCGTCGTTGTGGTTACCTAGATGTCTTCGCATTCTCCTCAAGGTGTATGTGATGAGTACAAATCAGTGGGTCTATGCCTTTGAGGTCCGCAATTGACCATCCAATGGCACTCTTATGCTCTAATAGAGTGGCCATTAGCCTACTATCTTGTTCCTCATCCAAGTGGGAAGAAATCACCACTGGATATGTCTCATCTCGACCTAAATAGACATATTTCAGCTCACTTGGTAATGGTTTTAGGTCGAGTGTTGGCACCTTGATGTTGGATGGGAGGGCCTTGTTCTCGTTTACAGGCAAAGGCTCAAATAGGGCCCTGCATCTTTTATTGTCAAGCACCGGCTTCGCATCTAGAATGGCATCCATCTCTTGTATTGTGTCATCATTTATCTCATGAGAATGGGCCACACATGCCTCCAAAGGGTTGGAAGATAATGACAAGGGTAATGTATCTTCCACGAATGATTCAATCATGTTTAGTTCGTGGATATCATCATCAACCTCCCGTGGTTGTTTGCATAAATCAAATATGTTAAGCTCAAGGGTCATATTTCCAAAGGACATTTGTACAAGTCCGTTTCTACAATTGATAATTGCATTTGAAGTAGCTAGAAACGGTCGGCCAAGTATGACAGGAATTTGAGCACCGATGCCTATCACAGGGTGTGTATCTAAGACAATAAAGTCTACTGGGTAGTAGAATTTATCAACTTGGACTAGAACATCCTCAATCATTCCTCTCGGTATACAAATGGATCTATCAGCAAGTTGGAGTATGGTTTTGATCGATTTCAATTCACCTAACCCAAGTTGCTCGTAGACCGAGTATGGAACGAGATTCACACTTGCCTCCAAATCGAGTAAGGCTTGTTTAATCCGGTAGTCTCCTATGATGCATGAGATGGTTGGACTAGCCGGATCCTTGTATTTTTGGGGCACCTCTTGTTTGATGATAGCGCTCAAATTCTCAGTCAAAAGTACTTTGTTGTGAACATTGTGTTTCCTTTTTACTGTACACAATTCCTTTGGAAATTTGGCATAAGATGGTATTTGTTTTATGGCATCCAACAACGGGATGTTGATCTTCACCTGCTTGAAAACTTCTAATATTTCTAGATTTTTGTCTAAAGGTTTAGGTGAAATCAACCTTTGTGGAAACGGGGCAACCGGCTTGTATTGCCTTTCCGATTTTTTCTCTTGTGGAGTGTTGTTTGAGCTATCATCCTCTTTGGAAATTTTCGGATCCTTAGGCTTTGGGGCCTTCACCGGATTAGATTTGTCAATTTCTTTTCCACTTCTCAAAGTGGTGATAGCTTGAACATGTTCCGTATGATGGGAGGATGAGCTTGCATCTTGTATCTCAAATTGGGTTCTTGGGTTAGGAAGAGGTTGGGCAGGAAGTGTGCCCTTCTCTCTAACACTAAGATGAGATTCAACTCTAGCCATTGATGTTTTCAATTCATTGATGGCTTGAGTTGAATTTTGATTGAATTTCAATTGCTCTTGCATGAACCCATCTATTTTCAGAGAATTCGTCTTGTTATACTCAGCTTGAACCGATACAAATGCACCCAACATCTCCTCTAGCGTCACTTTTGGAGTAATGACTAGAGATGGACCTAGTATAGGTTGAGCTTGAGGGATAGTGGTTGCATTCGCAGTGGGTCCATTCCTCCAACTGAAGTTGGGATGGTTCTTCCAACTAGCATTAAACGTGTTTGAGGTTGGAGCACCAAATTGACGTTGATAACTGTTTATGGCATTTGATTGTTCTTGTAAGATGTCCTGAACTGCTGAAATTGTGGGACAATCTTGTGTTGCATGTTGATTTCCAGCACAAATTCCACAAACAGTTTCAACGTCATTGGAGTTAATCGTCTCTCCTTTCCTCAATTCCATGGCTTCGACCTTTCTTGTGAGGCTAGCCACCCGTGCACTTATGCTATCCTCTTCCGATAAGACATACATTCCTCCTCTTTCCTTTTGTTGGCCAGTTTGGAATTTGTTGGTTTCGATGTATCCCAAGACTGTGCATTCTTAGCCAATTCTTCTAAATAATCCCATGCTTCATCAGCCTCCTTATTCATGAACTCCCCATTACACATCATCTCTATGAATTGGCGCATGGGTGAAGTCAGTCCTTCATAGAAAAAGCTTATAACCTGCCAAATTTCATAGCCATGATGTGGGCATGAGTTTAATAGGTCCTTAAACCTCTCCCAACATTGGAAGAAGGTTTCATCTTCCTTTTGGGCAAAGTTGATGATAAGGCGCTTCAACATGTTTGTTTTATGAGTAGGGAAGAATTTTTTTATGAATTCCCTATGCATATTAGTCCATGCACCAATTGATCTTGGCCTTAATGCATGAAGCCAACCTTTAGCTTTATCTTTAGGAGTAAAAGGGATGAATTTAAGTCTCACCACATCATCAGTCACATTAGCAAAGTGCATGGTGGTTATTACCTCATCAAACTCCTTAAGGTGTTAATAGGCACTTTCACTGTCTAATCCATGGAATTTAGGGAGAAGTTGGATCACTCCCAGTTTTAAATCCACATTCCCTGCATTTTGTGGAAAAATTATGCATGAGGGAGTGCTCGCTTTTGCTGGTTGCAAGAAATCACGTAAAGTTCTTGGTCGGGGAACATTCTCAACCACATTCTCCCCCATTTCAGTTTGATTTTGGCCTAGATTGGCCATCGGATTAGGTTGATTTGCAGTCATGTTTTCAGACAAAATTGGAGAGTTTAGATGTCTCCTAGCACGTGGCTCTCTGTCAATTCCTTCTACTATCCCCCCTTCACTTATGAGTCGGTTATTGGAATCCCAAGCCCAATGTGGTATGCAAAACCAAAAAAATATGAAACAAAGAGAAAGAAGAATTCTTCCTCCCTTTCTTTACTCTTCTCTAAGACCGAAGCACAAGGTGTCTTGCAATGGCTAAGCCAGAAGCAAGGATAGAGACCGATTTCTCCTGGTCAATAGGGGTTTAGAGAACTCCCCACCCACTCTTTGAACCATTTGAGAAAAAGTGCAGAAAAAGGAGAAAGAGAAGTAGAGGTGAGAAAAGAAATCTTTGAGCACAAGGTGATCCAAGACGGCAGAGCCGATCAATAGGAATCTAGGTGGCACAAGGCCTACCTTTCAGAGATCCAAAAGGAGTCTCCACCCACTCTATAAGAGATGAATATGATAGGAATGAATAGGAGAAGGAGAAGAGTAAGGTTTAGAAAGATAGAACCTGATTCGGCACTTGAAATCCTTATATCTTCTTCAGCTTCCTAGAAATCCCTGCAAAAGTCAATAAAACAAACTAAGTTAGTCCTAAAATCCTAAAAATCCTAAATAGATACTAATTTCAGAAATTTGTGCAAACCGTCAAAGTCCCCGGCAACGGCGCCAAAAACTTGTTCGCTTCGCCAAGTGTAGCGTTGCGATGTAGTAATAAACTCGGCAAGAACAAGGTCGATCCACAGGGACTTGTGTAGGAATTCACAAATACATCCAATAGTGTCTATTGAGAGCTAACAACCAGATTTTGTATGAAATTGATGTAAGTAACAACTTTGAATTAAATTGAAGGTAAACAATTATAAAAAGGCACTAGGGGTTCAAGGATTCACTTGTAGCAATCCTTGATGTTCAATCCGCTGTGGTTTCTCATTCTCTCAACTAGAATCGATATTAAGATCTATCTAGCCGGATGATAGAGCTGTTAAACCAACAATCTGTCATATGTATGAGCTCTGTGTATGATTCACTCAATGCAAGCTAGGCTGAGCATGCTTCAATTACATAGGTCAGTCCCAATTCCAATAAACTAAGTTCATAATCATGATCATCATTAAGTCCTATCACCAGACAAAGTTAGATCATGGTTTGAACTTCAATAAAATCATATGCACAGTCCTATAGATAATTCAGAAAATTAGAAAAGTAGAACTTTGGTAAGAAATCCCCACATGAAGATCATAGTACTAGAGCGTACTCCAATTCCTCGGATCGTACAGGTCTAGACTAATATAAAGCAATTAAGAACTTAAGTAATTCTTCCAAACATCCATGAGTCATCATAAGACTAAGAAAAACTACTTAGAACTTGTATAAACTTCAAACCATTGTTCATAAACATTAAAACCAATCTTAAAACCATCTTAGCACGAATTGAAACATCTTAGATTCACTACAAGCTTCACCTCTTAGCCCTAGCTAAGAGGTTTAGCCGTTCATGATCCAAGGAAACATGAAACAACTAAGAAAAACATAAAAACAACAAAACAAACTAGAAGGAGTTGTGGAACTCTGAAATCCACTTTTGCAGCCTCCAACCTTGCTTAAACTCTTCTAAGATACTCTAAGAACGATCCCTAGGTGTCCTTTTATAGTGTGGAGGCTCCGCAACTTCAAAATATTCGAGAATTTGCGTAAAACTTACGCACTACGTAGAGAAAATTGGCGCCAGAATTAGAAGGTTCAAATCTTACGCAGGCGACCGGTCGCACGACCAGTCGCAGTGGCTGGACGACTAGTCGTGGATGCTGGACGACCGGTCTCAAAATGGCCAAAAAGTGTCCAGTGAGTTTCGGCCCGGAAAAATAATTTAAGGACCGGTTGCACGACCGGTTGCAGAAGTGGATGACCGGTCGTGAACAGTCCAGAGAGTTATGGCCTCTGGGTCTCCTCTGTGCATGTGCGGACTGGTCGGACAACCGGTCCTTGGCCTTAGACGACCGGTCGTGGGCACCTTCTTCTGCTTTCTTTCTTCTTTTCTCTGACTTCTTTCTTTCATTCTTTGACGCTTAGCCCCTTTGATCTTCTTTGCTTCTAACTAGCATCTTTAAGTCTTCAATTGATGCTTCCTCTCTCTCATCCCTACAATCACAAATCCATGCATTAGTCTAGTCTATAAACCATAACAACAAGCATAATGAGTGATGAATTGGGGTTAGAATATGCACAATTAAGAGCTCAACAGCTTACGATATAAAGACCTTTGTGTCTCGCTGGTCCTCATCAATAACGGCTCAAGCTTAAATGTCTACCCGCTCAAGACTGTGGAATGCCTGGGAATCAGTCCCTCCTCATTCCGACCCAGCACTATGTACGTCAGAGCATTTGACAACACCCGACGATCAATAAAAGGGGAAGTCGACATAGAGGTACAGATAGGTCCAGAAATCTCCATCATCACATTCCAAATCCTAGATATATCAGCCACTTTCAACATGTTGCTTGAACGACCTTGGCTGCATAAGGTCAGAGATGTGCCATCAACTTTGCATCAACGAGAGAAGTATATTTGTGGAAATCAAGTGATATCCGTCCATGCAGAGAAGGAGCTCATCATTCCTTCTAATGTTGCTGCCACTGAACCAGATATCCCTGTCATCGACATCCAACACTCTGAAGAAGACATCCCGTTTCATAGTTTCGCATTCGAGACTGTGAACGCTATCGTCAATCTAGAACCGATAAGTGTGGATCACGTCTTTTCACCAGCAGAACGTCTGAGCCTCAAGTATCGTATGAAGAATCATTTCAAGTTCAGAAAGATGCCGCTGGTATATAATCAACGCAAATGGGGACTTAGGTACATGAGTTGTCATGGACAAAAGAAAAAAGAAATTTTGGTGCTCACCCATTCAATTCATCAGGCCAAGAGAGTCTTGCAAAGATCCAGGAAGAAATCAACCGACTGCGTTACATAAAGGCCTTCTAATGAGCCTCGCTTGGGCCATGTGGCCTCCCATTCGATGGGACTAGATTCTCGAACCATCTAAGCCTCTAGAAGAAGAAGGAGAGGATGAAAACAAAGAAGAAAATCAAATACAGCAGCTCCAGGACCAGGGTACTTTGATACCTGCTCTCAACCAAGGGCATAACTTGCCCACTTCAATTCCAGTTTACTAGGGGCATAACCTGCCCACTTCAATTCTAGCTAACCATGGGGCACAACTTGCCTATCTCAACATCAATCAACAAGGGGCACGACCCACCCATCTTTACAAAATCAACATCATCAACCATCAACTAGGGGCAAAAGCAGCCCATCCATTGGACCAAGAAAGGGAAATGGCCAGCCCTGGATTGGTCCGATGTCCAGATTCTGAACTTGTGTCTCACTGTGGAACTAGACGAACTGCAATGCGAGGTAATTGATCCAAGAGGGACTGAGTATGGCTAAGATCTCGAACCCAACCAACGAGAAATCATGGTCATTGGGCCAAACTGTGATTCTTCGCCCAAATCATCAACCCCCACCTCTCCAGGAGAAGGAGTGTGGGGTCCTGAATTGTCATCCATTTCCTTAACTTCTGAATCAGCCATAGAGTCGTCTAAGGGCACTGGCTTCCAAAAAAAATGCCGGTTTAAGCAGCAAGAGGTACTCTGGGATAAGCTGGGATCAATCATGGTTTACAATGCCTGCTTATTCAAGGTCCCTGAATTTTAAAAATCCAAAAAAATAAAAAACTTTCAAAAGCCAAAAACATCTAGCATTTCAATTCCAGAAAATTCTCAAAAATAAAAAAACATTTCTTTTCCTACATTCAATAATGTGCCAAGTTTGTCTGAAGAGTCGCATGAGTTTGAAGTTGAATCATATGATTTTGACATCGAACTAGACTTCGAACTCATGGGTCTGGACGAAGCTCAGGATGAGGAAGGTGATGACCCAGCTCCCGAACTAAAGGATCTCCTAAAAGAGTTCGAATCTAAAGCCAATGTTGTAGCCGATGATTTTGAGGTAATAAACTTGAGGACACCCAAGATGCTTAGGGAAGTACGTATTGGAAAATCGCTACCATTAGAGACGAAGCAAAGGATGATAGAGTTCATATCTCCAAGATTGTCCAACTTCACATTCTCATATGAAGACATGCCGGGGCTCGATGAAGAGCTCGTTATACACCATCTGCCAACCAAGCCAGATATGAAGTCAGTCAAGCAGAAACTTCGAAAAATGAAGCCATAATGGGCTATGAAAGTTCGAGATGAAGTCATTAAGCAGTACAATGAGGGATTCTTGGTAGTCTACAACTATCCTGAATGGCTCGCCAACATCGTATCAATACCGAAGAAGGATGTAAGGTTCGAATGTGCATCGATTTTCGGATCTCAACAAAGCCAGTCCTAAAGATGACTTCCCTTTGCCACATATCGACACTCTGGTCGACAACACTGAAGGGTACAAGATCTTCTCATTCATGGATGGATTCTCAGGTTACAATCAGATCAAAATAGTTGTTGAAGATCATGAGAAGACATCGTTTATCACTCCATGGGGAACCTTCTATTATAGGGTAATGCCGTTCGGTCTGAAGAACATAGGAGCAACATATTAGCGAGCAATCACAACATTATTCCACGATATGATGAAGAAAGAGCTCGAAGTATATGTGGATGATATGATCGTCAAATCTCGCATAATTGAAGGACACTTTGGAGATCTGAAGAAGTTATTCAACAGATTAGAAAAGTACAAGCTCCGTCTCAACCCTCAGAACTGTGTCTTCGGTGCAACCGGAGGAAAACTCCTTGGCTTTATGGTGAGCAAGGATGGCATCATGGTCAACGAAACTAAAACTAGAGCAATCATCGAGATGCCCCCTCCTAGAACAGAGAAAGAAATCCGTGGTTTCCTTAGCAAAATTCAATACATCAGTCGCTTCATCGCATAGCTCACACCTATCTGTAAACCCATAGTCAAGCTCCTTCTGAAGAACGTTCTAAAAGAATAGAATGACGATTGCCAATTCGACTTTAACTGCATCAAGAAATATCTCATGAATCCTCCAGTTCTAGTGCCGCCCACTCTCAGATGACCACTATTGTTAAACATCTCGGTAGCACCAGAAGCCATTGGTTGTGTTCTCGGCCAGCATGACGAGACCGGGAAGAAGGAATAAGTAATATACTATTTGAGTCGAAAGTTTACCGACTACGAGACCAGGTATTCCTCGATCAAGAAGACTTGCCTCGCCCTAGTCTGGGTAACTCAGCGACTCCGTCAATACATGATTGCGTTCCCTATTCTCCTCCTCGCTGACATGGATCCGCTCAAATACGTGTTCGAGAAACCAGCACTCACTGGAAGGATAGCTAAATGACAGTTACTCCTGTTTGAATTCGACATCACCTATGTCACTCAGAAGGCAATCAAGGGGCAGGCCCTCACCGATCATCTCACCGCTCACTCTCTCCTGGATTATCAACAGCTCGAGACATTCTTCCCTGATGAAGACCTCTTGCTCATCGAAGGTGAAGAAAAGAAGAAGAAAGATGAGTGGACATTATTCTTTGACGGCACAGCAAACTCTAAAGGCAGTGGTATTGAAGCAATCATCTACTCTCCAGATGATGTCCATATTCCTATCTCAAGGTGCATAGCATTCAAGTGCACCAACAACATGGCAAAATATGAAGCATGCATCGCTGGTCTAAGGGAAGCCATAATCTTGGGCGTCAAGAAGCTATGAGTATTTGGAGACTCATAGCTTATCATCAATCAGACCAATGGTGAATGAAAAACCAAGGACAAGAAGTTGATACCATATCATGTGTACCTTGAAAATCTAGTCGAAGAATTCAAAGAAATCACCTTCTCATACATGCCCAGGGCCAAGAATCAGTTTGCAGATGCTTTCGCTACACTTGCATCAATGCTCGAGATCCCGGAAGGAGCTTTAGAATGGGAGCTCACAGTTGAAACTCAAGATGAACCTACTTTCTGTCTGCAAATTGAAGAAGCCGAAGTCGCCCCTGACAAACCCTGGTATGCCAACATCAAGCAATATCTCAAAACCCAGGAGTATCTGGAAGTAGTAACAGCAACAGATCGCCGAACTATCCAGCATTTGGTTGACCAGTTCACCATCAGTGGCGAAATTCTTTACAAGCGATCCTATAATCAAGTCCTCCTTCGATGCTTTGACGAAACAGAAGTTGCAAAGATCATGAAAGAAATACATGAAGGAATCTGTGGTCCTCACAATAACGGGCACATGATGGCGAAGAAGATTCTATGACTCGATTACTATTGGCTCACCATGGAGACAGACTGTTGCCAGCACATCAAAAAATGCTTTAAGTGTCAAGAGTAAGTGAATTAAATCCATGCCCCCTCATCAGAACTGTACATCCTGACAACTCCCTAGCCCTTCTCTATGTGGGGTCTTGACATCATTGGGAAAATGAGTCCAAAAGCATCAAACGGTCATGAGTACATGCTTATGGCAGTCGACTACTTCACCAAGTGGGTAGAAGCAGCCTCCTACACCACAATTGCAGCATCCCAGGTGATCAAATTCATGAAGAACAACATCATATGCCGGTATTGAATACTTAATGCTATCATCACAGATAATGGGACCCCGTTCGTCAACAAGAAGATGGATGACTTCCTCAGCAAGTTCAAGATTCAACGTCATCGATCAAGCCCTTACCGTCCTCAGATGAATGGTCGGGTAGAAGCCATAAACAAGACAATCGTCAGGATACTCGAGAAGACGGTCGTGACTTATCGAGATTGGTCAGACATGCTTTTATATGCACTTTGGGCCTATCGAATATTGTACGGTTTGCTAAGGCGTTACTCCTTTAGAGCTTAGTTACGGAATGGAAGCATACCAGTCAAATACCGTCACTACGAGTGTTACTAAAAAGCGGAATTGAAGAAGGAGAATGGCAACGAGCCAGATTCGATCAGTTACAGCTAGCAAACGAGAAGCGCATGTGTGCGCTAAGTCATTCCCAGTGTTATCAAAAAAGGATCGCTCGGGCTTACAACAAGTGAGTCCAAAAAAGAAGTTTCAAGGTAGGCGACATGGTCATGAAGAAGATCCTACCATCGCACCTTCCAGATCCTAGAGGAAAGTTTAAACAATCATGGGACGGACCACTGATCATCAGAGAAGTACTTCCCAAAGGCGCTCTCAAACTCACCAACATGAGAGGGGTGGACCTTCCTGGGCCAATTAACTCCAACAAAGTGAAGGTCTTTCACGGGTAAGTCATTCTGACCTTATCAAGAGTTACATTAGTAGAGCTGAAGTCAAGGAGTCGAAGCTAAAACATCTGAGAAATCATTTCCATCCACCAATAAGTATTCCAAATAAAAGAATTCAAAAGAAAAAAGAGGAAGAAAAAGACATAAAATAGAAAAGAGAAAAAGAATATGAAGAAAAGAACAAAAAAAGAGAGAAAGAAAATGGGAAGCCAAAACAAGGCACCCAAGGAAAAAATCAACCCGAAAGGAAACACAATCACCCATCCATCCACCTCAGAAGAGTCAGTAACTAAGACCGACAACTCTGCTATTTTAACTTAAGATAAGGGCCAAAAGGCTACCTTCGGCCGGCAAAGGCAGAGTCCCGACCTCTAGCCACCGCAGTTATCCAAAATTTAAAAAAGGTAAAATCAAAAAAAAAAAAAGCAAAAGGAAAGTGTGTGCCTAAACAAAGAAGGTGGAGTGAAAACTCGAAAGGGTGCTCCGAGTAAAAACAGTGGGCATACAGCGGACTTGGCGAAAGCCCGAAAGGGCGCCGAGGGTAAAAACAGCATAGCTGCTGTAGATACCCCACCTTCGGCTACAATGTTGGTAGAGATAGCTGAATGAATGGAGGACCATACCCCCAAATCTCATGTCCAAACCCAGCCAAACTCACCCTTATAAGCCCCATTCCATAGCCCAGCTCAAGCCTGAACCTAGTCAACTCACCCCTAAACATCAGCTTGAAAAACCCCCCATAAGAAAAACCAGTAAAAAATCCTAAAAAAGTCAAAATTGGTGTGTCAACCCGCTGAGTCAAATCACCGAGTCAACCCGCTGAGTCAAATCACCGTGTCAACCCATCTCTCAAACCCAGTCAACTCAACTAGTTCCGAACCACAGCTTCGGAGCAAGTCCGAACTCTGAACCTAGGGCTTTTCTACTTCAGGTTCGGAGGTCGTACGCTCCGAAGCTGGAGCAGCGCAGCCGAACGGGTGGCCCCCAGGGTGCCGCCCAAAAATATTCACGAGAGTTGCCACTCTCCGTTGCTATAAATACCCCACTCCCTCTCCTGTTTCGGCATCCCCACAAAATCTAGAAAAATCACCTCCCCTCTCTTCAGTCCAAGAGTTTCGAGTCAATCTCCCCCTTTTTAGTCCATTCCTCCACCAAGGAGAGCTCGAGTGAGAAGAGCCTAGCCCTGGTCCAGCCCAGCCTAACCCTGGTCTAAGTCTCCCAAGCCATCCAAGTCTTGATCTAGCCACTCAAAGCAAACCCTTGCGACACCTCCGTCCATCCAGCTACTCTTTTACCAGCATCGTCTCATTCGCATATAGCATAAGTGCAACATTTACTTTTCTTCCAACCCCCCTGCTTATCATATCACCGCCAACACTTTGATTATTTAAATACACAGCATGCATCCCGCATAGAGCACCTGTCAGTTTGAGCGTATGCTCTGGGCTTGCCTATTAATGGAAACCTGCCCATCAGAAACTCTTACTGTTCAGACCTGGATTCATGCATCATATCATTCATGAGAATGTACGAGGATTAAGTCAGACTTTCAAGTACTAGTTTGATTCTGTGAAGTAGAGACCTTACTTCGGTACGGGCAGTGTGGGGTGCTTAACATCTTCCCACCTTGTAACCGTGATCCCTTACCTCGAATCTCTGACCGCAAATCAAAAGGAGTCATTTTAGAGGAAGGAATCTTCGGATCCCCTTCTCTAAACGTTTCTACAGGGTCTAGCCGACTGTAGATTCAAAGTAACTGGCTAGTGGTGACTCTGGTCTTATACAAACTCATCCAACATATCCAGCTTAACACAACAATCGACAAAAAGCCCTCGAGAACGAGGCGAGCCAGTGGCACAAATGGCGATTCGCGCGCACGCACCCTCTTTTCTGAAAGGAAGGGAGAAATTCGGGAGCGCGGAGAGGCGAGCATCCACAGAATAGCGACTCTGCTGGGGATATGCTAGTCCCACTAGTCGTGATCCAACTTGAAAAACAGAATCCCTCCTGTACTTGAAAGTCATTAGTCTTCATACAATCTCATCTGCATAGCATTCTACCAAAAAAAAAAAGAAAAAAGAAAATCCTAAAACCCAAAAAAAAAGAGTAGAATATATTCCTCACCATTACACCTCCTTGGGCTCAACGTCTTCACAAACAACTTTCCTTCCACAGCGTAATCCGCACTTGAGCTCAGCAAGCCATGTCCGACCACGAAGAGGAAGCTCACCTCTTCCCCACCCTCGAGATGGCCAAAGCGCAACCTCCAGCGCAACAACCAATTGAGAATACGCCAATCATACAAGAATTGGCACAAGGAATGAGAGCAATGTAAGAAATGCTCTTGCAATTCATACAAGCACAAGCTATTGCAGCAGTCAACAATCAAGTTGGCCCAGTTCAGCAATCTTAGCAGCCATGTCGGGTCCCTCCGGCCTCTAGTTTAAATCAAGCACAACCATCGGAGTCTGCCCAAGACTACCGACAACAACCATCTCAGCCCTTCGCTATGGGGCATCCTCCTCAGTACCTTCCCGCGACGACAAGACCGTCTCAGAGCGTTCCTGTCACAGGAACTTCCAGTCAACTTCCAGTTAATCTTGCAAGCAATAATATCAGTAGATTCCAGCATGTCCCCGCCGATGGGACCCCTTTCCTTTCTTAGCATGTCCCCGCCGATGGGACCTTTACTCAATTTCATCACATCCCTGCCGATGGGATTTCAATTTAATTTTCAGCAGCAGGGACAGCACTGGCGAATGCCCACAATGGGGGTCAGTGTCAAGCCCACATCAATCAGCGGACAGTGGCGAATACCCAACAAGGGGGTCACTTCCTAGCATCTCATCCTCCTACAAACAGGAGCACTTTTCAATTCCAGCACATCCCCGCCGATGGGATTCTAATTAATTTCCAGCAATCTTCAATCCAGCAAACTCCAATTCAGCAATCGCCAGTTAATTTCCAGCAAGTTCCAAATCAACCTTCAGTACAGTCTCCAGTTCAGTTACAGTCCTTTCAAGCACAAGTTCGTCAAAATCCAGTTCAATCATCGAATCAATTTTAGCAACCCGCGGTTGTCTTTCAACAAGCCCATAGGGTTGAAGACATCGACCACTATGCAGAAGAAGAACGTGCCTTATTTTGAGAGGCACCAGTCATTCGAAAAAATCATGCAGGACTGGACGAGTTGCGGGAGCAGTTCCAAATCTTGCAAAATCAACTTCAGCGACAACAAGGTATTGATCTACCTTCTACCAAGTTCAGAGACTTGTGTCCTTTTCCAGATGCTCAAATACCTCAAAATTTTGAGGTACCAAAGTTCAAAAGATATGACGGCAGCGGTTGTCCCACATCACATCTCAAGGCTTTCTGTGGAGAGTTAAGTGCAATCTCAGGAAATGAAGGGGCCCTCATTCAATTGTTCCAAAAATCTCTGAAGGGTGATGCCCTAAATTGGTACACATCATTGGATTATCATCGCATCAGGACTTGAGAACAACTTTCCTAGGCTTTCGTCGATAGATTTGCGTACAATCTCAACCTGGCACCCAGAAGAGCCAACCTCGTGGCTCTTAGGCAAAGGAGTGATGAAACGCTATCAGCTTATGTGGGACGTTGGGGAGCTATGGCGGCCAGAATACAGACACCTATCGACGATGAAGAACAAAGCTCCATGATTATTCATTCAACATATCCTGGCATATCTGGATATCTCATCTCGCATCCGTATGTGAATTTCTCACAGTTGATCCGTGCTGGAGAACAAGTTGAAGCAGGGATCTGCGCAGGGACAATCTCCCCATGGCCTCATCAGGCCACTCCAGTCAAACGGAACAGAGTGGAAGGAAGACCTATTGGATATGGGAATGGAAACCGCAACGGTTCTCCTCCTCGCTCGACAGAGGTAAACAACATCATCGCCACTGTTCAGGGCAACCAATATGCTCCCCCACAGGGACGTCAACCGTATCAGCAGAATCAGGCTCAACATCAATCTCAGAGGTATTAGCGACAGCCAAATCCTCAACCACAGCCACAACCACTTTGACAGCAACAACAATTCAGAGGGAATGGCCAATACTCATATCAGAATAGGCAGAATTATAGGGAGCTCAGGAAATTCACTCCTCTCACTCAGCCACTCAGTCAAGTCATGGCTATGCTGGTACAAAAGCAATTACTCACTCTAATGGCACCCAGGCCTCCTCCAAATCCTCTACCTTTGAACTACCGAGAAAATGAGTATTGTGCCTACCATCAAGGGCATGGCCACACCACTGATCGATGCATGACTCTGAAGAATGCCATACAAGATCTGATTGATGACCACAAGATCGTCATCCCAGTCCCCGGAACTCCTCCAGCGGCTTCCACGAACATCCTTCAGAATCCTTTGCCTCAGCATTCTACAGACCCCAGTTCGTCTCGAGGCCCTGTCGTCAACAGCATAGAAGAAGGAGAGCGTCTCGATCACTTCTTCTCCCCTATCCAGTCTATTCATGCTTACACTTATGGGCCAACAAGTTCTCCTCCGATCTTGCAAGGGGCAAACCCCTTTCCTCCTTCAGTCTCCGAGCCGTTAGTACTCGAAGGAGCACCTCCATATGATGCACCAGTTGTTTAAGGGCTTGTCCCCTTGCAAGGGGCACCTTACAGCCATTCATGTTGGGAGCCGGTCATCCTGGAAGGAGTACAATCGTGCATCGATCCCGCATATGAACCTGTCGTTCTGTAAGGGGCAATTCCAGCTCAGGAACAATCTGATCCGCAAGGGAGGGTTTATACTCACCAGCAGCAAGAACCCGTTGTCTTGGAAGGGGCTCCTCCGATCAAGCCATTCGTATTGCAAGGGGCAAGTCCTGGAAGCATGTCAATCACACTACGACAGCTAGGACAAATAGAGAAACCCCTCGCCACATTAAGAGGACTAGCATTCATTCCATGGGAACCTCCAGCTCCAGGAAAGGTCAAGCCGGGACCACGACCTTATGTGATTTGTAAAGACAAACCTTGATATTATCCCTTCAGTACATGCAACAATGTGATCATCAAGGCAAAAGCTCCATATGAGGAAGATTTGGTACCCACGCCAGCACCGTTACAAGAACCAGTGGTCCTGGAAAGCAAGGGAGAGGAAAATTATAAAGAAGTCCCGTGGCACTATCCGGAATGTGCAGAGGTAGGAAACATGAATCCCAATAGGCGTTGCATCTGGAGAGATAATCAGAATAGAGGAGATCCCAAAGGCTCTCTCTCAGCCCTCGGCAATAAAAACGAAGCTGCATATGATGTGGCAACTCAGCTCAAGTCAAACCTTGCCCAAATCTCAGTATGGGAGCTACTCTGTACGTCGCGCATACACCGAGAAATGTTCGCCAAAACCCTGAGCGATGCTCATGTCTCCTCCGATACAACACCAAAAATGATAGCATTGATGATTGGACAACTCCTGGCTCTGTGCGCCATCACCTTCACTGATAATGAGCTACCACTAGAAGGGCGCGACCATGGGCGATCCCTCAACATAGCCTTACAATACAAAGACCACTGTTTCCCACTGGTCCTTATCGATAACGGTTCAAGCTTAAATGTATGCCCACTCAAGACTGCTGAACTCCTGGGAATCGCTCCCTCCTCATTACGACCCAGCACCATGTACGTCAGAGCATTTGATAAGACCCGCCGATCAGTGGAGGGGGAGGTCGACATAGAGGTATAAATAGGTCCAGAAGTCTCCACCATCACATTTCAAATCTTGGATATATCAGCCTCTTTCAACATATTGCTCGGACAACCTTGGCTGCACAAGGTTGGAGCTGTGCCATCAACTTTACATCAACGAGTAAAGTGCATCTGTGGAAATTAAGTGATCTCTGTCCATGCAGAGAAGAAGCTCATTATTCCTTCTAATGTTGCTGCCACTCAACCAGATATCCCTTTCATCGACATCCAACACTCTGAAGAAGACGTCCCATTTCTTAGTTTCAAATTCGAGACTGTGAACACTATCGCCAATCCAGAACCGATAAATGTGGATCGTGTCTTTTCACCAACAGAACGTTTGAGCCTCAATTATCGTATGAAGAATCATTTCAAATCCAGAAAGATACCGCTGGTATATAATCAACACAAATGGGGACTCGGGTACAGGGCAATCTTCATGGACAAAAGAAAGAAGAAATTTCGATGCTCACCCATTCAATTCATCAGGACAGGAGAACCCTGCAGAGATCCAAGAAGGAACCAACCGATTGCACTACACAAAGGACTCCCAATGAGCCTAGCTTGGGCCATGTGGCCCCCCATTCGATGGGACTAGATTCTTGAACCATCTAAGCCTCTAGAAGAAGGAGAGCATGAAGACAAAGAAGAAAGACAAATACAACAGCTTCAGGACTAAGGTACTACCTGCTCTCAACTAGGGGCATAACCTGCCCACTTCAACTCAAGTCAACCAGGGGCACAACTTGCCCATCTCAGCATCAATCAACAAGGGGCACGACCCGCCCATCTCTACAGAATCAACATCATCAACCATCAGCCAGGGGCAGAAGCAGCCCATCCGTTGGACCAAGAAAGGGAAATGGCCAGCCCTGGATTGGTCCGATGTCCAGATTTCGAACTCGTGTCTCACTGTGGAACCAGACGAACTGCAATGCGAGGTAAGTGATCGGGGAGGGACTGAGTATGACTCAGATCTCGAACTCAACCAGCGAGAAATCATGGTCATTGGGTCAAACTGTGATTCTTCGCCCAAATCATCAACCCCCACCTCTTCAAGGGAAGGAGCATGGGGTCCTGAATGGTCATCCGTTCCCCTAACTTCTAAGTCAGCCAGAGAGTCATCTGAAGGCTCTAGCTTCAAAAAAAAATGCCAGTTTAAGCAATGAGCAGTACTTTGGGACATGCTGGGATCAATCATGGTCTGCAATGCCCACTTGTTCAAAGTCCCGTAAATTTAAAAAATCCAAAAAAATAAAAAAAATTCAAAAACCAAAAACATCTAGCATTTCAATTCCAGAAAATTCTCAAAAACCAAAAAACATTTCTTTTCCTGCATTCAATAATGTGCCAAGTTCGTCTAAAGAGTTGCATGAGTTTGAAGTCGAATCATATGATTTTAACATCGAATTAGACTTTGAGTCCATGGGTCTGAACGAAGCTCGGGATGAGGAAGATGATGACCCAACTCCCGAACTAGAGGATCTCCTCAAAAAGTTTGAATCTAAAGCCAATCTTGTAGCCAATGATTTTGAGGTTGTAAACTTGGGGACACCCGAGATCCCTGGGAAGTACGCATTAGAAAGTCGTTGCCACCAGAGATGAAGCAAAAAATGATAGAGTTCCTAGCTCCAAGATTTTCTAACTTCGCGTTCTCATATGAAGACATGACGGGGCTCGATGAAGAGCTCGTTGTACACCACCTACCAACCAAGCCAGAAATGAAGCCAGTGAAGCAGAAACTTCGAAGAATGAAGCCATAATGGGCCCTGAAAGTCCGAGATGAAGTCATCAAGCAGTACAATGCGGGATTCTTGGTAGTCTCTAGCTACCCTGAATGACTCGCTAACATCGTACCAGTACTGAAGAAGGATGGCAAGGTTCAAATGTGCATCGACTTCCGAGATCTCAACAAAGTCAGTCTTAAAGATGACTACCCTTTACCACATATCGACACTCTGGTTGACAATACTATCGGGCACAAGATCTTCTCATTCATGGACGGGTTCTCAGGTTACAAACAGATTAAGATGGCCGTCAAAGATCGCGAGAAGACATCGTTTATCACTCCTTGGGGAACTTTCTGTTACAGAGTAATGCAGTTCGGTCTGAAGAACGTAGGGGCAACATATCAGCGAGCAATGACAGCGTTATTCCATGACATGATGAACAAGGAGCTTGAAGTATATGTGAACAATATGATCGTTAAATCTCGCACAATTGAAGGACACTTTGAAGATCTAAAGAAGTTATTCAACAGATTAGAAAAGTACAAGCTCCGTCTCAACCCTCAGAAATGTGTCTTCGGTGCAATGGGAGGCAAACTCCTCAGCTTTATGGTGAGCGAGGATGGCATCAGGGTCGACGAAACTAAAACCAGAGCAATCATCGAGGTGCCCCCTCCTTGAACAGAGAAAGAAATTTATGGATTCCTCGGCAGAATTCAATACATCAGTCGCTTCATCACACAGCTCACACCTATATGAACCCATATTCAAGCTCCTTCAGAAGAACATTCCAAAAGAATGGAATGAAAATTGCCAAGTTGCCTTCGACCTCATCAAGAAGTATCTCATGAATCCTCCAGTTCTAGTGTCGCCCACTCCCGAGCGACCACTATTGTTATACATCTTGGTAGCAGCAGAAGCCATTGGCTGTGTTCTCGGCCAGCACGACGAGACCGGAAAGAAGGAACAAGCAATATACAATTTGATTCGAAAGTTCACCAAATACGAGACCAGGTATTCCCCAATTGAGAAAACTTGTCTCGCCCTAGTCTGGGCAACTCAGTGAATCCGTCAATACATGATCGCGTACCCTATTCTCCTCCTCGCTCACATGGATCCGCTCAAATACCTGTTTGAGAAACCAGCACTCACTAGAAGGATAGCTAAATGGCAGCTACTCCTGTCTGAATTTGACATCACCTATGTCACTCAGAAGGCAATCAAGGGGCAGGCCCTCACCGATCATCTTGCCGCTCACTCTCTCCTGGATTATCAACCGCTCAAGACATTCTTCCTTGATGAAGATCTCTTGCTTATCGAAGTTGAAGAAAAGAAGAAGAAAGATGAGTGGACATTTTTCTTCGACGGCACAGCAAATTCTAAAGGAAGTGGAATCGGAGCAATCCTCTACTCTCCAAACGATGTCCCTATTCCTATCTCAAGGCGTATAGCATTCGAGTGCACCAACAACATGACAGAATATGAAGCATGCATCACAGGTCTAAGGGAAGCCATAATCTTGGGCATCAAGAAGCTACGAGTATTTGGAGACTCACGGTTTATCATTAATCAGACCAATGGCGAATGGAAAACCAAGGACGAGAAGTTGATACCATATCATGTGTATCTTGAAAATCCGATCGAAGAATTCAAGGAAATCACCTTCTCAAACATGCCCAGAGCCAAGAATCAGTTCGCAGATGCTCTCATTACACTCGCATCAATGCTCGAGATCCCGAAAGGAGCTTCAGAATGGGAGCTCATAGTCGAAACTCAAGATGAATCTGCTTTCTGCCTGCAAATAGAAGAAGCCGAAGCTGCCCCTGACAAACCCTGGTATGCCGACATCAAGCAATATCTCAAAACCTAAGAGAATCCGGGGGCAGCAACCGCAACAGATTGTCGAACCATATAGCGTTTGGCCGGCCAATTCACCATCAGTGGCGAAGTTCTTTACAAGCGATCCTATAAACACGTCCTCCTTCGATGCGTCGACGAAATAGAAGCTGTGAGGATCATGAAAGAAATACGCGAAGGAATCTGTGGCCCACACATGAACGGGCACTATTCGCTTCCCCAAGTGTAGGGTTGCGATGTAGTAATAAACTCGATAAGACCGAGGTCGATCCACAAGGCCTTATGTAGGAATTCACAAACACATCCAATAGTTTCTATTGAGAAGCTAACAACCAAATTGGTAGGAGATTGATGTAAGCAACAACTTTGAACTTAAATTGAAGTAAACAATTATAAAAAGGCACTAGGGGTTCAAGGATCCACTTTAGCAATCCTTGATGCTCAATTCGTTGTGGTCTCATACTTTCTCAACTAGAATTGAAATTAAGATCTATCTAGTCGGATGATAGAACAGTTAAACCAAACGACCTACCATATGCATGAACAATCTATATGATTCACTCAATGCAAGCTAGGGTGAGCATGCTCAATTGCATAGGTCAGTCCCAATTCCAATAGACTCAGTCCTCAATCATAACCATCATTAAGTCCTGTCACAAGACAAAGCTAGATTATGATTTGGACTTGATTCAAATCACATACACAGTCCCATACATACTACAGAAATTCAGAAAAGTCGAACTTTGGTAGGAAGTTCCCTCATGAAGATCATATTACTAGAGCGTACTCCAATTCCTCGGATCATACAGGTCTAGACTAGCACACAGCCATTAAGAACTCAAGTAATTCTCCCAAACATCCATTAGTCATCACAAAACTAAGAAAAACTACTTAGAACTTGTATTAACTTCAAACCATTGTTCTTAAACGTGAAATCCAACTTGAAAACCAACTTTAAACAAATTAAAACATCCTAGATTCACTACAAGCTTCACAACTTAGCCCTAGCTAAGAGGTTTAGCCGTTCATGATCCAAGGAAACATGAAACAATTAAGGAAAAATAAAATAAAATGAGAAAGCAAACTAGAAGGAGTTGTGGAACTCCGAAATCCACTTCCGCCGCCTCCCACCTTGCTCAAACCCTTCTAAGATACCCTAGGAACAATCCCTGGGTGTCCTTTTATAGTGGGGAGGCTTCGCAACGTCGGAATCCTCCAGAATTTATGTAAAGTTACGCAGTGCGCAGAGAAATCCGGAAAAGAATAGGACAGTCTTTTGTTTTACGCATGGCCGACTGGTCACCCGACCGGTCTGAGTGACTTGGCCGACCGGTCGTGATTGGTCGGACTGCTCACTAAAACTGTCCAGTGTGCACAGGGTCTGTTGGCCGACCGGTCACGACCGTTTGGACTTTCTCTGTAACAGTCCAAGGAGCTTGCTGGAGGATGGGCATGCCTTGGCCGACCGGTCTTGACCGGTCGGCCCTATTGTTTTCAGTGTCCAGAGGACTAGGAGGATGTGGCCGACCGGTCATGACCGGTCTTGGCCTACTCTTCTTCCTTTTCTTCTTTCTTTCTTCTCTCTCTGCTTTCTTCTTACTTCGGCCCATCTTGGATCTTCATCCAAGGCTCTTAAAGACATCTTTTTAGTATTCAATTGGGCGGGGTTCCTCTCATTCCTACAATCATGAAATCATGCATTAGATTAGTCTTTAAATCATGAAAACCTTGCATAATGAGTGATGAATTGTGGTTAGAATATGCACATTTAAGAGCTCAACACACCCCCCAACCGGCATTTTGCTAGTCCCGAGCAAAACATGCGTGAAACCAATTTCATTCTCCAAACCCAACTCTCCTTTAGAAACCATTCTTCTATACATCCCATGCTACACAATTGTAAGAGTTCGAAAAATTAGGTGATAGAGGTTGAAATCGTAAACTATAAAAACATAATAAGTATCCATATGAAATTCCCGCTGATTGGTTGATAAATAGAAGGACTTGAACAAATTCAACCTAGTGTGCATAGTGAAAATTCATCTCATGAGTTTCCAGGATCATCTTCTTCATAAATCAACTAGACTATTGTTCGCTCGCCTCAAGTGTAAGGCTGCGATGTAGTAATAAAACTCGGTAAGACCGAGGTCGATCCACAGGGAAAGAGTAACAGCTTCCTAATTACTCCAGCAACTCAGTTTAATAGAATAAATTCAATTTCAATGGGATGTTTAATTAAAATAGTAACTTAATGAAAAATCAGAGATATAATGTACTAAGGCTTTCAAGGATCCACTTGTAGCAATCCTATGTCAATTCAGTCAATCCAAGTATAGAACACAACTAGATTTGAAGTCCTATCTCTCATCTAGTTGGAAAGTAAAGCATTCACACACATTCATCCAATTCAAGTTGAACTTCCAAGTTCAAATCCATTCAATCAATGTAGAATTCAAATTCATAGCCTGCGGAGTAACAACCATGCCTATGGACTATGGCCTGCTCAAGGATTGCTATAATTCGAATCTAAACAAGCAACCTGTGATAATCTCAGAGAATTAAAAGGAATTCATGTCCGGAGCACATGAACTCAGATAAGACATCTCAAACTACCATCTTTTGAACTGAACATAAGAAAATTCTAACTTTGAATTGAATAATAATTGAATCAAACTGAAATTAACATAGAATTGGCTATAAGCTTCACCTCTCAGCCTTAGCTGAGAGGTTTTAGCCGAGCATAGTCATGCTACAACTAAAAACTCAAAAATAAAGCATAAAACTAGAAAAACCCGAAAATAGATGTTGCAGACGCTCCACAGTCGCCTTCAGCCTCCAAACTCACGTTCTTCTCTTCTCTGATACCTTAGGGAAAGCCCCTAAGTGCCCTTTTATAGCAATAAGCCCCCCTTGCGTCGGATTCTGCGAAAGCCTTCGCATTGCGCAGCAATTTTCGGAGTCCCAATTTAGAAAGGAGTCTTCTTACGCAGGGCCGACCGGTCGTGACCGGTCGGACTAACTTTTCAAACCATCCAAAAAGTCCAGCAAGTGTGGCCGACCGGTCATGACCGGTCGGACCAACCTATCCATATTCCAGCGTGCATGCCCGACCGGTCGTGACCGGTCGGGCTTTGTTTCCTCCTCGTCCAGAGCCTATAGCCGACCGGTCATGACCGGTCGGCCCTTCCTCAATGTCTTCTGCCTTCATGGCCGACCGGTCTTGACCGGTCGGCCTTCTTTTATTGCTCCTTTCTGATGTGTCTGACCGGTCGGACGACCGGTCAGCCTTGTTATTCTTCAGCTTTTTCTTCTTTTCTTCATCCTCTTTTCTCTCTCTTTCTTCTTCTTTCTTTGGTCCATCCTAAGACTTCATGCAATAACTTCAAATACATTCTTTTGGCTCCAATTTGATGAAATCCACTCTCATCCCTATAATCACAAAAACATATGTTAGGTGGGCCTTTAAACCATGAAAATCATGCAACATTGTCGTGAAATGGGCAATGCAATGAATAAATTGGAGGTTCAACACACCCCCCAACTAGCTTTTTGCTAGTCCCGAGCAAAACATGCGTGAAACAGTTTCAAACCTCCAAATCCAACCCTCTTCCAGAAACCATGTTTCTATCCATTCCAAGATGTATAAGTGTAAAATTTGGAAAAATTAGGTGTTAGAAGCTGAACCTTGGACTCTCAAAACATAAGAAGTGTTTACATGTAATTCTCGCTGATTGATTGATAAATAGAAGAATTCGAACAAATTCCACCTAATGTGCATAGTGAAAGATCATCTCATGAGTTCCTGGAATCATCTTCTTCATAGATTAAGTAGACCAAGGATTTTAAGGTGCACAGAGCAACAGCAAGCCTATGACAGGAATTTGCCTTACCGTCCTTCCGACGGCTTTCACACTACGTCCCATTTCCGGCTTTGGTTACGGTTCGACCATCCCCCGGTTGGTAATAGGTAGCCCTTTTCGGAATTTTCCACCATTTTTCTTTCCTTCCCGATTTCATCCTTTCTTTCCTTTCTCTTTTAAATTAGATAGGATTTTTAAAAATCCATATCTTTCATTATTTTCCCATGGACAAGGATGGACAAAATACCCCGGCTTGGTTTCTCAACACCTTTATATCAAAGTCTAGCTAATCCACAAATCACATAAACCTTTCAACTCATGAAAATCGTGTAATGTGAACTTGGTGTGAAGGTGTTCAAATTTTCTATCAATCACAACAATAGGGGAACTAACATATAAAACCATTATGTTGGGAGAATTCAAGACTTACAACATCACACACTTCGTATCTCCTCTTCTTATACTCATATCATCTCGAATGCATGGAAATACGATTTTCTAAAAGAGTTTTGAAATTTTAGAAAATTCAAAAAAAATTTGCGCATGTGAGGCTCGAAATGTTGCAACATGCTAGATGAGGAATCTCATATCTCACCCCCCAACCAAATCTTGCATTGTCCTCAATGTAAAAAGATATGCAATTAGCATGAACATGAGAGCAATGGTAAACAATGAGAGAGTGAGAACAATAGTACCTGATAGAGCGATCATGGAATTCTCCAACCCAACAACTAAAACCTATTAAAATAGTAAAATAAAACTAAACCTACCTATGCTATACCTCCATCAGACTAGGAGATCAATCATCCTGATAGACAGGATCATTCAGGGAGATGGACATGTCCTCTGAATCAAATTTCTCAACAAATGGTTTAAGGCGTTGTCCATTAACTTTGAAACAGTCACCATTCGCTGCATTCTCAATCTCTACAGCCCCATGAGGAAAAACTTCTTTAACAATATATGGGCCGGTCCATCGAGATCGTAATTTTCCCGGAAAAAGATGAAGTCGGGCATTATACAAGAGCACTTTCTGTCCTTCATGGAAAGATTTCCTTAAGATGTGTTTATCATGAAAGGCCTTCATCTTGCTCTTGTAAATTCTCGAATTCTCATATGCATCGTTCCGGATCTCATCAAGCTCATTTAATTGAAGTTTGCGAAGCGAGCTAGCCTTGTCTATGTCAAAATTTAGGGCCCGAATTGCCCAATAGGCTTTGTGTTCTATCTCCACAGGCAGGTGACAAGCTTTCCCATAGACAAGTCTATAAGGGGACATTCCAATGGGTGTCTTGTAGGCAGTACGGTGAGCCCAAAGTGCATCATCTAATCGTAGGGACCAATCCTTGCGATCCGGTCTCACCGTTTTTTCTAAAATCTGCTTGATTTCCCTATTGGAGATTTCAGCTTGTCCACTTGTTTGTGGGTGGTATGGGGTACTCACTTTGTGCCTAATACCATATTTCTTCATCAAAGTTTCAAAAGGTCTATTGCAAAAGTGAGAACCACCATCACTAATAATGGCTCGAGGTGTCCCAAATCTAGAAAGTATATTTTCTTTGAGAAACTTGAGAACCGTACGATGATCGTTGGTTCTACATGGGATAACCTCTATCCATTTAGACACATAGTCTACGGCCAATAGAATATAGACATGTCCAAAAGATGAGGGGAATGGTCCCATGAAATCGATGCCCCAACAGTCAAAGACTTCAAGATGTTGAATTGGGGTGAGGGGCATCATATTTTGACGGGATAATCCTCCTAACTTCTGGCAGCGCTCGCAAGCTTTGCAAAACTCGTGGGTATCTTTAAATACTGTGGGCCAATAAAAACCACACTGCAGAATTTTTGCAGTTGTTTTCTTGGCTGAAAAATGACCCCCACATGCTTGATCATGACAAAAGGAGATGACTGAATTGTGTTCATGATCGGGGACGCATCTCCTTATAATTTGTTCTGGGCAATATTTAAACAATAGAGGTTCATCCCAGAAAAATCTGCGCACTTCCCTTAGAAATTTACGTTTGTCTTGCGTAGTCCAATGAGTCGGCATCGCACCTGTGGAAAGATAGTTGGCTATATCAGTGTACCATGGTGGATGCATAGCAACAAAGAGTTGCTCATCAGGGAATGAGTCCTCAATAGGTGACTCGTCAATGGAATTTGGTAGGACTAGGCGGGATAGATGATCCGCCACCACATTTTCTACCCCCTTCTTATCTTTGATTTCCAAATCGAATTCTTGAAGGAGTAGGATCCATCTTAGCAAACGGGGCTTAGCATCCTTCTTAGAAAGAAGGTATTTCAGCGCCGCATGATCCGTATAAACAATAACTTTGGATCCTATTAAGTATGGCCTGAATTTGTCCAAGGCAAAGATGACAGCTAGGAGCTCTTTCTCCGTAGTTGAATAATTAACTTGGGCAGGATTCAAGGTCCTACTCGCGTAGTAGATGACATGGGGCTTTTTATCTTTCTTTTGGCCTAACACTGCCCCAATAGCAAAATCGCTCGCATCGCACATCAACTCAAAAGGCATGGACCAATCTGGTGGTTGCATGATAGGAGCGGTTGTCAACATGTCTTTTAGCTTTGAAAAGGCTAATTGACATTCAGCACTCCACTCAAATTGGTTCTCCTTTTGTAGAAGGTTGCATAAAGGCCTTGAGATGTGACTAAAGTCCTTTATAAACCTTCGATAGAAGCCGGCGTGTCCAAGGAAGGACCGCACATCGCGTATGCTTTTGGGTGGTGGTAGATTGGAAATTATGTCAATTTTTGCCCGGTCTACCTCTATTCCATTGGACGAGATGATGTGTCCAAGGACTATTCCTCTTTGTACCATGAAATGGCACTTTTCCCAGTTTAATACAAGTTGCTTTTCCTCACACCTCACTAAGACCAACTTCAAGTGCTCGAGGCACTCATCAAATGTACAACCAAAAACAGAAAAGTCATCCATGAACACCTCAAGAAACTCACCCACCATGTCCGAGAAAATACTCAACATGCATCGTTGAAATGTGGCGGGTGCATTGCATAACCCGAATGGCATCCTTCGGTAAGCGAAGGTACCAAACGGGCATGTAAATGTGGTTTTCTCTTGGTCTTCCGGAGTTATCTCGATTTGGTTGTATCCGGAATAGCCATCTAGGAAGCAATAATAGGGATGGCCTGCCAACCTCTCCAAAATTTGATCCATAAATGGGAGAGGGAAGTGGTCTTTCCTAGTGACCGTATTGAGCTTCCTATAATCAATGCACATACGCCAACCGGTGGTCACCCTAGTCGGTATAAGCTCGTTGTTGGCGTTTTCAATGATGGTAATTCCGGATTTCTTGGGGACAACTTGGGTAGGACTCACCCATTGGCTATCTAAGATGGGGTAGATGATACCCACATCCAACAGCTTTAACACCTCGGCTTTGACAACCTCCATCATGTTTGGATTTAACCGTCTTTGAGGTTGTCTAGTCGTTTTTGCATTTTCTTCAAGGTGTATACGGTGAGTGCAAACCGAAGGATCTATCCCTTTGAGATCCGCTATTGTCCAACCTAAGGCTTCCCGATGTTCTTTGAGTAGCTCAATCAACTTGAGCTCTTGGTCTTTTTCTAGGTGAGAGGCAATGACAACTGGGAACGTTTCCTCTTGACCCAAATATACGTATTTAAGCTCGGATGGCAATGGTTTGAGGTCAAACTTTGGTGGTTTGATGCTAGACGGTAGAGGCCTTGACGTGGTTGGTGGCAATTTTTCAAAATGGGGCCTCCACCGGCTAGTATCAACTACCGGTCTTTCTATATTTAATGCCTGCACAATCTCACTACTGATGGGATCTTCGAAATCCATGATATGTGCTAAGCATGTCTCCAAGCTTTCTAGTGGTTCAAGTTGGAGGAGTTCTTCTTCTTCAAAAGTTTCGAGCATGTTCACATCGAAGAACTCATCATCATCAACATCGCTATGTCTTTTGCCCAAATGAAACACATTTACCTCTAGTGTCATGTTTCCAAAAGATATTTGCATCACCCCATTCCGGCAATTGATGATTGCGTTTGATGTGGCAAGGAATGGGCGGCCTAATATCACCGGTATTTGGGTGCTAGCATCCAGAACCGGTTGTGTGTCCAAGACTATAAAATCTACCGGGTAGTAGAATTTGTCAAGTTGGACTAGAACATCCTCAACTATCCCCCTCGGTACACGGATAGATCTATCTGCGAGTTGCAATGTGGTTTTGGTGGGTTTTAATTCACCAAGGCCCAATTGCTCATATACCGAGTATGAGATCAAGTTCACACTCGCCCCCAAGTCTAACAAGGCACGTTCAATCCGGTAGTCTCCAATGATACATGAAACTGTGGGACTACCGGGATCTTTGAATTTTGGGGGAGTCTTTTGAGTGAGGATGGCACTCACTTGCTCAGTTAAGAAGGCCTTTTGCTGCACATTATATTTGTGTTTTGTTGTGCATAGGTCTTTTAGAAACTTGGCATAAGAGGGAATTTGTTTGATGGCATCAAGCAAAGGGATATTGATCTTGACTTGTCTGAAAATCTCTAGAATATCTTGAGAATTTGGGAGAGATTTTGGGGCAACCAATCTCGATGGGAATGGTGCTATGGGCTTGTAAATGCGTTTCGGTTGTTGTGGGGCTAGGTTAGATCCATTTTCATCCTCAGAATTTACCGGATCATTAGGCTCATCGGCCTTCACCGGAATAGTTTTGTCAATTTGTTTACCACTTCTAAGGGTGGTAATGGATTTAGCTTGCTCCATGTTTTGGTTGGAAGGATTAGGGATGCTTACTTCATGTACTTGCTTAGGATTGGGCTGAGGTTGGGCCGGAAAGGTCCCTTCCCTAGCATTCAAGCGTCCCTTAATCTCATCAACCGAGACTTTCAGCTCTTGGAACAATTGCTGATTTGATTCATTTATTTGTGCTTGCCCTTGCATAAATGCTCTCAAGGTATCCTCCAATGAGAAATGAGGTGGGGCCATATTTTGCATGGGTGGCCCTCTTTGGGAGTTGGTAGGATTGCCCGTAGGAGCATTCTTCCAACTGAAATTCGGGTGGTTCTTCCAACTCTCATTGTACGTATTACCTACCGGTCCATTGAAGGGCCGTTGATAACCATATGTGGCATTGGCTGTCTCTTGCAGCACTTCCTTAAATACAGGAATTGTGGGACAATCTTGCGTAGCGTGTAAGTCGGTGAGACAAATCCCACATGTGGTTTCAACAGCTTCCTTGGACTTGGAAACTCCATTTTTTCTAAGTTCCATGGCCTCAACCTTCCTTGTGAGGTTGGCTATCCTTGCATTTACGTCGTCTTCCTCTTTAAGGACATATATCCCTCCTTTCTCTTGAGTAGGCTTGGGGTTCTTGGGTTTATCCGAAGTGTCCCAAGATTGGGCGTTTTCTGCCAACATGTCCAAGTAACTCCAAGCATCATCTGGATTTTTACTCATAAACTCGCCATTGCACATCATTTCCACAAATTGGCGCATATTAGAACTTAATCCATCATTGAAAAAATTTATAATTCGCCAACTCTCATAGCCATGATGTGGGCAAGCAAGCAGGAGTTCCTTAAATCTTTCCCAACATTGAAAGAATGATTCACCCTCTTTAGCTGAGAAATTCATGATGGCCCTTCGAAGAGTGTTTGTTTTATGAGCTGGGAAGAACTTTTTCAAGAATTCCCGGTTCATCTCAACCCATGACCCAATCGAATATGGTCTAAGAGAGTGAAGCCAATCTTTGGCTCTTTCTTTCAAGGTGAAGGGAAAAAGTTTAAGTCTGATTGTATCCCCAGAAACATTAGGATAATGCAAGGTGGCCAACACTTCTTCGAATTCTTGCAAGTGTAAGTATGGGCGGTCAGAGTCTAGCCCATGGAATTTAGGTAAAAGTTGGATTACTCCCGGTTTTATGTCAAGGGTCCCACCGTTAGCTGGTAGAACTATGCAAGAAGGTGTAATTGTACGAGCAGGTTGTAGGTAATCCCGTAGTGATCTCATTGGAGGAACATTATGTACCTCATTCTCTCCTACTCCTTCCTGATTTGCGTTTGTGGTTGGAGTAGGGGGAGAGGATTCCTTAAGGGTGTTTGATCCATACTCCCCAAACTTTCACGATGCTCTTGATAATTTCGGACTTTCTCTATGGACTGACAGTGGTCCAACTAAACCACCTTCAAATTGAAGACGATTTGAATGATTACGTTCCCAACGGGACATAAACCACTCAACCAGGAACTGAAACTAATCCTATTCTAAAAAACTAAAATCTGAACTAAAAATTCTGAAAAAGCTAAGTTAGAAAGGTATCACCTGATGCGCTTGAACTGAAAGAAGAATTCCTTCAAAACAGAAAACTATGTTAGTTCTAAGAAAAATCAGAAAAACTTATCTACTTCTACTTCTACAGCCACTGAAACTATTTGAAAACTATTATCTAATTCCCCGGCAACGGCGCCAAAAACTTGTTCGCTCGCCTCAAGTGTAAGGCTGCGATGTAGTAATAAAACTCGGTAAGACCGAGGTCGATCCACAGGGAAAGAGTAACAGCTTCCTAATTACTCCAGCAACTCAGTTTAATGGAATAAATTCAATTTCAATGGGATGTTTAATTAAAACAGTAACTTAATGAAAAATCAGAGATATAATGTACTAAGGCTTTCAAGGATCCACTTGTAGCAATCCTATGTCAATTCAGTCAATCCAAGTATAGAACACAACTAGATTTGAAGTCCTATCTCTCATCTAGTTGGAAAGTAAAGCATTCACACACATTCATCCAATTCAAGTTGAACTTCCAAGTTCAAATCCATTCAATCAATGTAGAATTCAAATTCATAGCCTGCGGAGTAACAGCCATGCCTATGGACTATGGCCTGCTCAAGGATTACTATAATTCGAATCTAAACAAGCAACCTGTGATAATCTCAGAGAATTAAAAGGAATTCATGTCCGGAGCACATGAACTCAGATAAGACATCTCAAACTACCATCTTTTGAACTGAACATAAGAAAATTCTAACTTTGAATTGAATAATACTTGAATCAAACTGAAATTAACATAGAATTGGCTACAAGCTTCACCTCTCAGCCTTAGCTGAGAGGTTTTAGCCGAGCATAGTCATGCTACAACTAAAAACTCAAAAATAAAGCATAAAACTAGAAAAACCCGAAAATAGATGTTGCAGACGCTCCACAGTCGCCTTCAGCCTCCAAACTCACGTTCCTTCTCTTCTCTGATACCTTAGGGAAAGCCCCTAGGTGCCCTTTTATAGCAACAAGCCCCCCTTGCGTCGGATTCTGCGAAAGCCTTCGCATTGCGCAGCAATTTTCGGAGTCCCAATTTAGAAAGGAGTCTTCTTACGCAGGGCCGACCGGTCGTGACCGGTCGGACTAACTTTTCAAACCATCCAAAAAGTCCAGCAAGTGTGGCCGACCGGTCATGACCGGTCGGACCAACCTATCCATATTCCAGCGTGCATGCCCGACCGGTCGTGACCGGTCGGGCTTTGTTTCCTCCTCGTCCAGAGCCTATAGCCGACCGGTCATGACCGGTCGGCCCTTCCTCAATGTCTTCTGCCTTCATGGCCGACCGGTCTTGACCGGTCGGCCTTCTTCTATTGCTCCTTTCTGATGTGTCTGACCGGTCGGACGACCGGTCAGCCTTGTTATTCTTCAGCTTTTTCTTCTTTTCTTTATCCTCTTTTCTCTCTCTTTCTTCTTCTTTCTTTGGTCCATCCTAAGACTTCATGCAATAACTTCAAATACATTCTTTTGGCTCCAATTTGATGAAATCCACTCTCATCCCTATAATCACAAAAACATATGTTAGGTGGGCCTTTAAACCATGAAAATCATGCAACATTGTCGTGAAATGGGCAATGCAATGAATAAATTGGAGGTTCAACAACTATAGATCTCGAGGTATCTAGAGCAACAATAAGCCAATGACGGGAATTTGCCTTACTGTCCTTCCGGCGGTTTTCACACTACGTCCCATTTCCGGCTTTAGTTATGGGTAGACCATCCCCCGGTTGGTAATAGGTAGCCCTAATCGGAATTTTCCACCATTTTCCTTTTTCGTCCCTCCTTTTCCTTTTTCTTTTAAGTTGATAGGATTTTTAGAAATCCATATCTTTCGTTATTTTCCCATGGACAAGGATGGACAAAGTACCCCATCTTGGTTTCTCAACACCTTAAATCAAAATCTAACTAATCCACAAATCACATAATCCCTTCAACCCATGAAAATCATGTAATGTGAACTAGGTGTAAGAGTGTTCAAATTTTCTATTCATCACAAAAATAGGCAAATTCACATATAAAACCATTATTATGCTGAGAGAAGTTTAAAACTTACAACATCATACACTTCATATCTCCTCTTCTTATGCTCATATCATCTCGAATGCATAGAAACAAAGTTTTCCAAAAGAGTTTTGAATTTTAGAAAAAATAAAAAAATTTCTACATAATTGCTCGAAATGTTACAAAATGCTGGATTCATCCAAGTGATCCTACACCCCCAACCAAATCTTGCACTGTCCTCAATATAAAAGATGTGCAATGAGCAAAACATGAGAAGAATTTGAAGATAAAAGGGAGTGAGGAATGATAGTACCTGAGAGAGTGAAAAGTGGAATGCTTCCTCCTTCTAACAAACCTATGAAAAAATAAACAAAAGCAACCAAATCCTAATCCTAACTACTCTATACCTCAGACTCGGAGATCAATCATCCTGATACATAGGATCAGTCAGAGGTATGGACATACCTTCTGAAGGAAACTTCTCAAAGAATGGCTTTAATCGCTGACCATTCACCTTAAAAATGTTGCCGTTTCGTGGATTTAACAACTCGACAGTCCCATATGGGTAGACAGTTTTCACAATGTAGGGACCGGTCCATCAAGATCTCAATTTTTTCGAAAATAAATAGAGGCGAGAATTATACAAAAGGACTTTTTGATTGATCATGAATGTCTTACGAAGAATGTTCTTATCATGGAATATCTTCGTCCTGTCCTTGTAAATTCTCGCATTCTCATAAGATTCGTTCCGGAATTCCGCAAGTTCATTCAATTGTAGTTTGCGCAACGAGCTCGCCTTCTCAGAATCAAAATTCATCTTCTTAATTGCCCAATATGCCCTATGTTCTAACTCCACAAGCAAGTGACAAGCCTTCCCATAGACAAGTCTATAGGGAGACATTCCAATAGGGGTCTTAAAAGCAGTACGGTAGGCCCAAAGCACATCGGTAAGTCGAAGCGACCAATCCTTACGATTGGGGTTCACCGTTTTCTCTAAAATGTGTTTAATCTCCCTATTGGATATCTCAGCTTGTCCACTATTTTGGGGGTGATAGGGAGTGCTCACTTTGTGTGTTACGCCATATTTCTTCATTAAGGTTTCAAATGGGCGATTACAAAAGTGAGACCCTCCATCACTGATGATGACTCGAGGTGTTCCAAACCGGAAAAGAATATTCTCTTTTAAGAAGCGAATGACCGTTTTATGGTCATTATTCCGGCAAGGGATGGCCTCAACCCATTTGGATACATAGTCAACAGCAAGCAATAAATATGCTTTTCCAAAAGAAGAGGGGAATGGACCCATGAAATCGATGCCCCAACAATAAAAAATTTCAATTATTAAGATGGGATTGAGTGGCATCATATTTCTACGGAAGATTCCTCCCAATTTCTGACAAGGTTCACATGTTTTGCAAAACTCATGTGTATCTTTGAACATAGTGGGCCAATAAAACCCACATTGCAGAATTTTTGCTGTGGTCTTTTTAGCCGGAAAGTGGCCACCACGTGCCGAGAATGAAAGAAGGAGATGATACTTTGTTGTTCATCATCTGGCACACATCTCCTTATGATTTGATCGAGACAATACTTGAATAAGTATGGGTTGTCCCATAGGAATTTTCGCACCTCAGTGAAGAATTTATCCTTATCTTGCTTTTTCCAATGTGTAGGAATTGTACCTGTAGCAAGATAGTTAGCAATGTCCGCATACTATGGCAATTGGGAAACAGCAAAAAGTTGTTCCTCAGGGAACATGTCATTGATTGTCGTCGTTTCAGGGGAATCAGTGAGAACAAGTTGAGAGAGATGGTCAGCCACTACATTTTCTACTACTTTCTTATCACGTATCTCTATGTCAAATTCCTGGAGTAAAAGGATCCATTTTAACAACCGTGGTTTAGCATCCTTCTTAGAGAGAAGGTACTTAAGCACGTCATGGTCAGTGAATATGATGATCTTCGATCCAATCAAGTAAGACCTAGACTTGTCCAAGGCAAAAACTACGGCTAAAAGTTCTTTTTCTGTAGTAGTGTAGTTTTCTTGGGCTAAGTTTAAGGTTCTATTTGCATAGTAGATAACACATGGCTTCTTCTCTTTTCTTTGGCCTAGCACAGCCCCAATAACATAGTCACTTGCATCACACATAATTTCAAAAGGAAGGCTCCAATCAGGTGGTTGCATTATGGGAGCACATGTCAACATACCTTTAAGTGTGGTAAAGGCATTTTGACATTCTTCATTCCACTCGAAGGAATTCTCCTTTTGAAGTAGGTTACATAAAGGAAGAGAGAGTGAACTGAAGTCCTTTATGAACCGTCTATAAAATCCTGCGTGTCCCAAAAAGGACCACACGTCGCGTATGCTCTTGGGTGGCGGAAGGTTAGAAATAAGATCGATTTTCACTTTGTCCACCTCGATTCCATTTTGTGAAACGATGTGACCAAGTACAATCCCCTTTTGAACCATAAAGTGACACTTTTCCCAATTCAGCACAAGGTTCTTCTCTTCACATCTTTTCAGCGCAGATTTTAAGTGCACAAGGCACTCATCAAAGCTACAACCAAATACTGAAAAATCATCCATGAAGACTTCAAGAATTGTCCCCACCATATCAGAAAAGATACTCATCATACAACGCTGAAAGGTGGTAGGGGCATTACATAGTCCAAACGGCATTCGTCGATAGGCGAAAGTGCCGAATGGACATGTGAATGTAGTCTTTTCTTGGTCTTCACGGGCGATCTCTATTCGCTTGTATCCTAAATAGCCATCAAGGAAGAAAAAATGGGAATGACCCGCCAACCTTTCTAAAATTTGATCAACAAATGGTAGGGGGAAGTGGTCTTTCCTCGTGACAGTGTTTAGCTTCCTGTAGTCAATGCACATTCTCCAACCGGTAGTGACTCTGGTTGGCACGAGTTCATTATTAGCATTGGCTATGATAGTTATTCCGAATTTCTTAGGCATCACTTGAGTTGGGCTCACCCATTGACTATCGGATATTGGGTAAATAATACCCACATCCAATAGTTTCACCACTTCGGCCTTAACCACATCCTTCATGTTTGGATTGAGTCGTCTTTGTGGTTGCCTCGATGTCTTCGCATTCTCCTCAAGGTGTATGCGATGAGTACAAATCAGTTGGTCTATGCCTTTGAGATCCGCAATCGACCACCCAATGGCACTCTTGTGCTCTAATAGAGTGGCCATTAGCCTACTCTCTTATTCCTCATCCAAGTGGGAAGAAATCATCACCGGATTTGTCTCATCTCAACCTAAATAGACATATTTCAGCTCACTTGGTAATGATTTTAGGTCGAGTGTTGGTGCCTTGATATTGGATGGGAGGGCTTTGTTCTCGTTTACGGGCAAAGGCTCAAATAGGGCCCTCCATCTTTTGTTATCAAGCATCGGCATCGTATCTAAAATGGCATCCATCTCTCGTATTGTGTCATCATTTATCTCATGAGAGTGGGCCATACATGCCTCCAAAGGGTCGGAATATAATGTTGAGGGGAAAGTATCTTCCACGAATGATTCAATCATATTTATCTCGTGGATCTCATCATTAACCTCCTGTGGTTGTTTGCATAAATCAAATATATTAAGCTCAAGAGTCATATTTTCAAAGGACATTTGTACAAGCCCGTTTCTACAATTGATAATTGCATTTGAAGTAGCTAGAAACGGTCGGCCAAGTATGACGGGAATTTGAGCACCGGTACCAATCACGGGATGTGTATCCAAGACAATAAAATCTACTAGGTAGTAGAATTTATCAACTTGGACTAGAACATCCTCAATCATTCCTCTCGATATACGAATGGATCTATCAGCAAGTTGGAGTGTGGTTTTGGTGGGTTTCAATTCACCTAACCCAAGTTGTTCGTAAACAGAGTATGGAATGAGGTTCACACTTGCCCCCAAATCGAGTAAGGCTTGTTTAATTCGGTAGTCTCCTATAATGCATGAGATGGTTGGACTACCCAGATCCTTGTATTTTTGGGGCACCTCTTGTTTGATGATAGCGCTCAAATTCTCAGTCAAAAGTACTTTGTTGTGAACATTGTGTTTCCTTTTGACTATACACAATTCCTTTAGAAATTTGGCATAAGATGGTATTTGTTTTATGGCATCCAACAACGGGATGTTGATCTTCACCTGCTTGAAAACCTCTAATATTTTCAGATTTTTGTCTAAAAGTTTGGGTGAAATCAACCTTTGGGGAAACGGGGCAACCGGCTTGTATTGCCTTTCCAGTTCTTTCTCTTGTGGAGTGTTGTTTAAGCTATCATCCCCTTTGGAATTTTTCGTATCCTTAGGCTTTGGGGCCTTCACCAAATTAGATTTGTCAATTACTTTCCCACTTTTCAAAGTGGTGATAGCTTGAACATGCTCCGTATGTTGGGAGGATGAGTTTGCATCTTGTATCTCAAATTGGGTTCTTGGGTTAGGAAGAGGTTAGGCAGGAAGTGTACCTTTCTCCCTAACACTGAGATGAGATTCAACTCTAGCTATTGAAGTCTTCAATTCATTAATGGCTTGAGTTGAATTTTGATTGAATTTCAATTGCTCTTGCATGAACCCATCTATTTCAGAGAATTAGTCTTGTTATACTCAGCTTGGACCGAAACAAATGCACCCAACATCTCCTCTAGCGTAACTTTTGGTGTAATGACTAGAGATGGACTTAGTATAGGTTGAGCTTGAGGGATATTGGTTGCATTCGCAGTGGGTCCATTCCTCCAACTGAAGTTGGGATGGTTCTTCCAATTGGAATTAAACGTGTTTGAGTTTGGAGCACCAAATTGTCGTTGATAACTGTTTATGGCATTTGATTGTTCTTGTAAGATGTCTTGGACTGCTGAAATTGTGGGACAATCTTGTGTTGTATGTTGATTTCCAACACAAATTCCACAAACAGTTTCAACGTCATTAGAGTTGATCATCTCTCCTTTCCTTAATTCCATGGCCTCAACTTTTCTTGTGAGGCTGGCCACCCTTGCACTTATGCTATCCTCTTCTGATAAGACATAAATTCCTCCTTTTTCCCTTTGTTGGCTAGTCTTGGAATTTGCTGGTTTAGATGTATCCTAAGACTGTGCATTCTCAGCCACTTCCTCTAAATAGTCCCATGCTTCGTTGGTTTCCTTATTCATGAACTCCCCATTACACATCATCTCTACAAATTTGCGCATAGGTGAAGTCAGTCCGTCATAGAAAAAGCTTATAACCCGCCAAATTTCATAGCCATGATGTGGGCATGCATTTAACAAGTCCTTAAACCTCTCCCAACATTGGAAGAAGGTTTCATCTTCCTTTTGGGCAAAGTTCATGATAAGGCGCCTTAACATGTTCGTTTTGTGAGTAGGGAAGAATTTTTTAATGAATTCCCTATGCATATCAGTCCATGCACTAATTGATCTTGGCCTTAATGCATGAAGTCAACCTTTAGCTTTGTCTTTAAGGGTAAAAGGAAATAATTTAAGTCTTACCACATCATCAGTAACATTTGCAAAGTGCGTGGTGGTTATTACCTCATCAAACTCCTTAAGGTGTTGATAGGAACTTTCACTGTCTAAACCATGGAATTTTGGGAGGAGTTGGATTACTCATGTTTTTAAATCTACATTCCCTACATTTTGTGGAAAGATTATGCAAGAGGGAGTGCTCGCTCTTGCTGGTTGTAAGTAATCACGTAAAGTTCTTGGTCGGGGAACATTCTCAACCACATTCTCTCCTGTTTCGGTTTGGTTTTGGCCCAGATTTGGATTGGCCATCGGATTAGGTTGATTTACAGCCATATTTTCAGACAAAATTGGAGAAGTTAGATGTCTCCTAGCACGTGGTTCTCTGTCTATTCCTTCTACTATTCCTCCTTTACTTATGAGTCGATTATTGGAATCCCGAGCCCAATGTGGCATGCAAAATCCTAAAAGACTGAAACAAAAAGGAAAAAGAATTCTTCCTTCCTTTCTTTATTCTTCTCTAAGACCGAAGCACAAGGTGTCTTGCAATGGTTAGGCCAGAAGCAAGGATAGAGACTGATTTCTCCTGGTCAATAGGGGTTTAGAGAACTCCCCACCCACTCGTTGAATCTTTTGAGAAAAGTGCAGAAAAAGAAGAAAGAGGAGTAGAGATGAGAAGAGAAATGTCTAAGCACAAGGTGATCCAAGACGGCAGAGCCGACCAATAGGAATCCAGGTGACACAAGTCCAACCTTTCAGAGATCCAAAAGGAGTCTCCACCCACTCTACAAGAGATGAATATGATAGAAATGAATAGGAGAAGGAGAAAAGTAAGGTTTAGAAAGATAGAACCTGATTCAAGCACTTGAGATCCTTATGTCTTCTTCAACTTCCTAGAAATCCCTAAAAAAGAAAACAAATCAAATAAAATAAACTAAGTTAGAACTATTCCTAAAAATCCTAAATAGATTCTATTTTCAGAAATTTGTGAAAAACCATCAAAATCCCCGACAACAACGCCAAAAAAACTTGTTCGCTTCCTCAAGTGTAGAGTTGCGATGTAGTAATAAACTCGGTAAGATCGAGGTCAATCCACAGGGACTTATGTAGGAATTCACAAACACATCCAATAGTTTCTATTGAGAAGTTAACAACCAAATTTGTAGGAGATTGATGTAAGCAACAACTTTGAGCTTAAACTGAAGTAAACAATTATAAAAAGGCACTAGGGGTTCAAGGATCCACTTGTAGCAATCCTTGATGCTTAATTCGTTGTGGTCTCATACTTTCTCAACTAGAATTGAAATTAAGATCTATCTAGTCGGATGATAGAACAGTTAAACCAAACGACCTGCCATATGTATGAACAATGTATATGATTCACTCAATGCAAGCTAGGGTGAGCATTCTCAATTGCATAGGTCAGTCCCAATTCCAATAGACTCAGTCCTCAATCATAACCATCATTAAGTCCTGTCACAAGACAAAGCTAGATTATGATTTCAACTTGATTCAAATCACATACACAGTCCCATACATACTACAGAAATCCAGAAAAGTAGAACTTTGGTAGGAAGTTTCCTCATTAAGATCATAGTACTAGAGCGTACTCCAATTCCTCGGATCATACAGGTCTAGGCTAGCACACAACCATTAAGAACTTAAGTAATTCTCCCAAACATCCATTAGTCATCACAAGACGAAGAAAAACTACTTAGAACTTGTATTAACTTCAAACCATTGTTCTTAAACATGAAATCCAACTTGAAAACCAACTTTAAACGAATTGAAACATTTTAAATTCACTACAAGCTTCACCTCTTAGCCCTAGCTAAGAGGTTTAGCCGTTCATGATCCAAGGAAACATGAAACAACCAAGGAAAAATATTAAAAAAAATGAGAAAGTAAACTAGAAGGAGTTGTGGAACTCCGAAATCCACTTCCGCCGCCTCCCACCTTGCTCAAACCCTTCTAAGATACCCTAGGAACGATCCCTAGGTGTCCTTTTATAGTGGGGAGGCTCCGCAACATCGGAATCTTTCAGAATTTGCATAAGGTTACGCAATGCGTAGAGACATCCGGAACAGAATAGGAAAGTCTTCTGTTTTACGCATGGCCGATCGGTCACCCGACCGGTCTGAGTGACTTGGCCGACCGGTCGTGACCGGTCGGACTACTCAGTAAAACTTTCCAGTGTGCACAGGGTCTGTTGGCCGACTGGTCACGACCGGTTGGACTTGCTCTGTAATAGTCCAGGGAGCTTGCTGGAGGATGGGCATGCCTTGGCTGACCGGTTTTGACCGGTCAGCCCTATTGTTTTCAGTGTCCAGAGGACTGGGAGGATCTGGCCGACCGGTCTAGACTGGTCGTGGCCCTCCTGGCCAACCGATCACGACTGATCTTGGCCTACACTTCTTCCTTTTCTTCTTTCTTTCTTCTCTCTCTGCTTTCTTCTTGCTTCGGCCCATCTTGGATCTTCATCCAAGGCTCTTAAAGAAGTCTTTTTAGTATTCAATTGAGCGGGGCTCCTCTCATTCCTACAATCATGAAATCATGCATTAGATTAGTCTTTAGATCATGAAAACCTTGCATAATGAGTGATGAATTGGGGTTAGAATATGCACAAATAAGAGCTCAACAGGCACATGATGGCAAAGAAGATTCTACAACTCGGCTACTATTGGCTCACCATGGAAACAGACTGCTGCTAGCACGTCAAAAAATGCCTCAAGTGTTAGGAGCATGCGAATCAAATTCATGCCCCCTCATCAGAACTGTACAACCTAACAACTCCCCGGCCCTTCTCTATGTGGGGACTCGACATCATTGAAAAGATTAGTCACAATGCATCAAACGGTCATGAGTATATACTTGTGGCAGCCGACTACTTCACCAAGTGAGTAGAAGCAGCCTCCTACACCACGATTGCAGCATCCCAGGTGATCAAATTCATGAAGAACAACATCATATGCCGGTATGGAATCCCTAATGCTATCATCACAGATAATGGGACCCCGTTTGTCAACAAGAAGATGGATAACTTCCTCAGAAAAGTTCAAAATTCAACGTCATCGATCAAGCCCCTATCGTCCTAAGATGAATGGTGGGGTAGAAGCCGCAAACAAGACAATCGTCAGGATACTCGAGAAGATGGTCGTGACTTATCGAGATTGGTCAGACAGGCTCCCATATGCACTTTGGGCATATCGAACGTCTGTACAGTCTGCTACAGGCGTTACTCCTTTCGAGCTTACTTACGGAATGTAAGCAGTTCTACCAGTCGAGGTAGAAATACCGTCGTTATGAGTATTATTAAAAAGCAGAACTGAAGAAGGAGAATGGCAACAGGCCAGATTCCATCAGTTACAGCTAGCAGATGAGAAGCGCATGCATGCGTTAAGTCATTCCCAGTGCTACCAGAAAAGGATCGCTCGGGCTTACAACAAGAGAATCTGAAAGAGAAGTTCCAAGGTGGGCGACATGGTCATGAAGAAGATCTTACCGTCGCACCTTCCAGATCCCAGAGGAAAGTTCAAACCCTCGTGGGACGGACCGCTGATCATCAGAGAAGTACTTCCTGGAGGCGCCCTCAAACTCACCAACATGAGAGGGGTGGATCTTCCTGAGCCAATCAACGCTGACAAAGTGAAGATCTTTCACGGGTAAGTCCTTCTGACCTTATCAAGAGTTACATTAGTAGAGCTGAAGTCAAGGGGTTAAAGCTTAAGCCTCTGAGAAATCATTTTCATCCACCAATAAGTGTTTCAAAAGGGATTCAAAAGAAAAAAAAATAAGAGGAATACAAAACAAATAAAAGAGAGACAATGGGAAGCAAAACAAGGCGCCCGAGAAAATTCAACCCTAGAAGAAACACAATCACCCATCCATCCATCTTAGAAGGGTATGTAGTTAAGACCGACGACTCTATCATTGTAGCTCAGGATAAGGGCTGAAAGGCTACCATCGGCCAACAACGACGGATTCCCGACCTCTAGCCGCCGCAGTTATCCATAAATTCAAAAAAAAATTCAGAAAAAAAGAAACTGTGTGCCTAAACAAAGAGGGCAGAGTGAAAACCTGAAAGGGCGCTCTGAGTAAAAACAGTGGGCATACAGCGGACTTAGTGAAAATCCAAAAGGGCGCTGAGGGTAAAAACAGCATAGCTGCCAAGGGGTAGGCAAGATCAAATACCTAGGACGTGGTGAAAATCCGAAAGGGCGCCACGAGCAAAAATGACGGGAAAAGGCCGGCTGTGGTGAAAACTCGAAAGAGCACTACAAGCAAAAAATGGCTCAAATAGAAAAAGAAGAATTAAAAGTGCAGGTATCAAGAAATCAGACGGCCTAGATCAGTTCAAACGGTTGCAGTTCAAAAATAAGAAGAAGCACAGTCGAGAACAAAGAACTCTACAAAGTCTGATAATCTCAGGAAGCAACAGTTTCCATTGCCTACACCTCTATGGAACCAAAGGGATCACACAAGTTAATCCCGAAACATCGGCCAAAGCATTGGCTGAGCTTCCGTTCTGATTCCTACGTCCCGTCACAAAATCCAGACACACACTCACAGGATAACTCATGGCACAATAAGTTCTCAAAAAGTTTTCTCTTTTCATCAAATGCATCATATTGCTTTCACATATATCATATTTTTCAAAAAATACAAAAAAAATGCATCATCACTAGTCATGTACTATGTAAAAAGGAACGTATAGACGGCTGACACAGCCCTAAAAAGCAAATAATCAATCTTTGCCCTCCTCCTCGGCCACGTCAGGTCCTCGGCCACGTCAGGTAAGTCCTCTGACTCATAATGAAATAGCCTCGCTCTCAACCTGCTCACCTCCATACGCAGGTAATGCACCTCATCTTGCTTAAGGCTACGGATCGCTGTCTCCGCACCAGACAACCTCTGATCAGTAGCCAATCTCCTCGACATCATCTCACAATGATACCGAAGTATAGAGATCTCAGACAGCAAGTGGCCATGAGTGGCCAAGAGGAAACCAAGATCGATGAATGGGCGCTCTTCAAAGGGCTCATATGAACCAGATGAAGAGCTAGCATCCCCAAGAATATCCTGCTCATCCTCATCGGCGGTTTGGTGCCAGCAAGGAATGCGTCGATACAGAGATTGCTCAGTAACCCAGTGCTGGTATGGGGCGGTCGCCATCGAAAAAGTCCACAGTTCAAAACCAAGCAAATCAGCAGTCAGGTAACTCTCCTAGGATCCATTAATCCGAGTCTTAAAGTCAGATGATCTGGCTGGAAGTGCTCGACGCCCGATACCCGATGAGGCAAAAAGAGGAACATCCTGCTCATACCGAAACTGCCACAGGAACCAGATAGGATGATAAGAAAAGTAAGATCGAAAGCCTACCAGCATCAGAGGAAGGTAGTGAGCATCATAGAGTTCTGGAGGAAGTGAAAGCCAAGATGACTCCCAACAAACATTCTAGTCACGCAGCTCAGCAAACATTCTGCGATACAGAGGCTCGCTCATCCTAGCTGTATGCAGAAGAAACTCCATAATATGTCGCATGAGGTCAGGGCGACGGGTGCCAGGAAATGGTACAGGAACAGTCAGCAAAATACGCTCCCATAGCCAGATCTGATCATAAGAAGGAAAAGAGGTTCAGATAAAGCAAAGCAATTCCCATAAGACAAGAAAAGAAAAAGGAAGTGCAAAAAGCATACCTGGAGAAATGCACAGCAGCCGCGAAGGACACGGGTGCGACCTAGGGCACAGTCAGTCAGTCCATTAAACAGCTCAACCAAGACAAGAGAAATGATCCCTTGACGTCGAACAACTTGGCTCATCACCTCAAAGAGCAAAGTAGTCTGAGATCTGTGCCATCCCGAGAATAGCACCTCAGCTATCAAACAGAACATCAGTGCATTCTGAGAAAGCAAGGAGCCTGCCACACTCCGAGGGCCCGAGAAAAGATCATACTGCAAGTCCAAGAGAAGACCACAACATCCTGACCGGCAGCTACAGGCTGAATAAGGTACTGGGATCCCGAACCAGTTATGCGGAGTAGCAGTCTTTGACAAAGTCTTCGATGAGAAATACTGAGCGTAATCCCAAGGAAGACCGGTCAAATGCGCAAGCTCCTCCAAAGAAGGTCCCATCTCTATGTCATTGAACGCGAACAAGTTCAACGAGGGGACCCAGTCAATCAGTGCAGCCCTGAGCATCCTCCAATCAATGTCAACTCTAGCCATATGGATCAAACCGCAGAAGCCATAGTTCTCCAAATATCGAATCTCATAAGCCGACAAGCTGTCAAGCCAAGCAAGCAGTCGTGGCGAGCAAGAAGGACGAGGAAGCAACTGACAAGTCCTCACAAGAATCCCCTCCAGAACAAAAGGCCCAGGAATCGATGACAGCTCATCAAGGATCAGGAGATCAACGGGCGAGGGAGAAGGAAAAGCTGGAACCTCTGCAAACTCAACGGCCCCTGACCTATCCCCAGTATCGGCTATGTCTGATATAGTCGCATCGCTATCTGAAACTATCACGGCCTCAACTGCACGAGAATACTCGCCCACCTCATGAACCGAATGCGTAAAAGGTCAGCAATCAGAAGAAGGACGGTACTCTCCATCGAAAGGGCTATCAGCAAAGATCACGCTGCACATCGTGGCATCTTGACCAATCTGACCGCTGAAAAATGCATCTGAACCGTCAAGAAAGGCCTCGGCAACCCCGATCGAAGAATCTACAGTCAGATCTGGACCTGCAGTCCTCTTCAACATGAAGTCATGAATCCAATCATCACTCTGTCCAATCAAAGGGATCATTGGGACATCCACACCGTCCATCATCAGGGGGACATCATCAATGATCACATCAAGTCCACCCAAGCAAGTGTATCGCACATCTCGACCATCATCAAGAGCATCCAAGCCATCAAAGGTATCATCTGAACCATCCATACCGTCCAAACATGAGATCAGCCCATCTATGTCCATCATGGCCCCATCACCACCATCAATCACATCATCCATGCAGCCTACACTCAAAGGGTGCATAGCTTCATCTATGGCCCATCCCCCCATCTCATCTACACCATCTAATCTTCCCATAGTCAATCCCCCATTCAAATATGAATTTTCAGCATGGCTGCCATTAATGGGACCATTCAAAGCTTGACCAACCACCATTTTTAAACCCCCATCAATGCCCCCATTTAAGGCTTCATCCACACCATCAATTAAAAGCATCCTACCATCATTAAAGCCTTCACCATTTTCTAAAGTGTGGGACCCACCAACCTCTTCCACAATGGCCCCCAAATCATCATCAAGTGCTGCTTAAGAAAGGACAAAACAAGAAGAGGACAAGATGAAGAGAAAAGATAAAGAGAAAAGGGGATTCATGGCTGGAATCAAACTCTCCAGTACAGGGAATGTGGGGACAGGAGCAGTGAGCAGAGAAGAATGTCCGAACACGAGTCAACCCAGACAGCACATGAGGAGAAGTTTGGGCAGCCCGCTGTGGGCCGCCTGTACGGACTGTCTTCCTCTCTCTCCGCGGGATTGGCTTCATAGTCTTTAGTAGGTGAGACTGCCAGTCCACGTCAACAACTGGCACCCTGAGAGCCGCCCAAGGCTCCAATCAACTCTAGATTTCGTTTGAGGCTGATCTGAATCATCTGAAAGGTACCCCACCTATCCAATCATGAAGTACTGCGGCCAACATGGGTCTGATCAAGTCAAACAGAAGGAAAATTGATCAAGACTGGTCCCTAAGCAATCTAAGCCACTCAAAGGTTAGATCATCATGATCCAAGCCATGGAAAGCTTGCATAGCTCATCAAATAGCAACATCAAAGGCTTGATCATCAAGAAAGAGGGCCAGAATCCAAGATATGATCATCAAGTGGGCCCACATGGCTAAAAAAGGCAATCCGTCCAATTCGTCATCCACACCAGGGAAAGCCTTCTTAGCCTCACGAAATATCACAGACAGGTTCTCCAAAGCAAAGCTGAAGTCTTGAAAGGGCCCACATGGCCAAATCAAGCAATCTGAACCGTTCAAGTCATCATCCATACAGTTGAGAAATCTTATCTTCCACAAAGCATCAAAGAATAAGTCGAGAGTCAAAACATCCAAGCATCATCAAGAGGTTCTGACACAAATCAGGGTTGTATATTCATTAAGAAGATTTTGATACAGAAGAAAGGTAAAGCAAGAGGCCTTAAAATGTCAAAAAGCCATACATCAGACAAGCTAAATACAGAAGCAGGCTACAGGTCACCAACATAATCATCATCATCTCTCCTCTCATCCTGCTCCCGACGATGAAGGTCCATCAGAGGAGTTGTCATGGATCCGCCAGCATATCTGCGACGACCCCCTGGAACGTAGAGCGAAGGAAGAAGAGGTCCCTGTTCGTACAGCAAATATTACTCGTCATAGTCATGATCCGAGATCGTGAAGCAAAATCCAGGCTGGCCCGCGAGAGCATCGGCCATATCATCAGCCGAAATTTGAGTAGCCGGAGGAGGTGCGGAATAAGGAGCCCGAGCCACGCCAATGATCTGTCGGAGCAATCTCTCGCCCAAGTACCATTGAAATGATTAGGCATCGGAAAGCATGATCTAAAGACACAAAGAATCATATGCTTCATACGCTGAGGGGTATAGTAAAGGGGAAAGTTGGCGTATGACATCCGAGTCAAACTACAACAAATGAGTTCATCACAAGCAGTCACAGAGCAGCACGATGGATAAGGAAAGCAAGATACTTACGTCCTCGACGGTCAATCCGTCTATGTCAGCGTGCCAATTGTCCCAAGACACTCGAGAATTTCGCTGACGATTTTGCTGATGCCAATGCACGAAGCGGTATAAGGATGGCTCAACACCATCCCGTATCCTCGACAAAAGATGAGAAAAATGATCATAAAAATAGGTCTGGACAAGGGTAGACAAAGTAATAAGAGGAAGAAAGAAGACAAACATCTCCATGGAAGGTTAAAAAGAGTACCTCCACGACAGGCCAGAAACCTGTGAAGGACCGGCTACTCCGAGAGGTATTATCTAAACCTTGGTAGATGCCAGTCAAGATAGCCCCATTCCAATTATACGAATGGTGAAGATCCTCAACCAAGCACAGAAATCTAGGGTCGACCCTCTCGTTCGCATGGCAGAAAAGAAATGACCAAAAGGTGTAACTGATCATAGCCCGTGCTTTGTGAAGGGCCTCCAACTCGGTAGTAGGGATGACAGCAGTGAAGGTGTTGTAAACCATCACAGTTTCACTTGGTGGCTCTGTAAGTTCACTCTCAGGTGGGATGGTTCTCACAAGCTGTATCCAGTCAGTGGAAGTAATGGGAGCAAGAGAGCCTGTATGACGAACAACGACCCCATGGAATGGAAAGCCAATCTGCGTATATATATCTAGGGTAGTTATTCCCCACTCACCACAGGGAGAAAACATTGCGATTGTCCCTGCAATGCGCTGCAACCTGGGTACCCAATCGCAACCCTTTCATTCTCGATCGGTACTAACATCGAAAGGTACAACAGAGCCTCTGCATCATAATCTTACGAGGATACTGACCATGTGATTGATTGTATGATGTTTTTCCGGATCACTCCAGGAGTACTTGTTTCGCTTGACTGTCAAAGTGGTTAGCTGCCCTGCGTCATGTAGTCTTACGGGAGTCCACTATGCCGACTTGAAATCAGTCAAGGTACTTCAGGCATCCACGCCTAGGTATGTGCGGGTGGACTTTTTCCACATGATCTGCTGGTTTTAATGCTTGGTTTGCAATTCATTCTTTCCTAGATTGTGGTCCGAAATCTTTGTTGTCCTTTGTATGTGAGTCAGTTGATTATTTGGAGATTGATAACTCGCACATACCGCGGGAGTTTGGAGAAAACGTTGCGATTGTCCCTGCAGTGTGCTGCAACCTGGGTACCCAATCGCAACCTTTTCATTCCCGATCGTTACTAACATCGGAAAGGTACAACAGAGCCTCTACGTCATAGTCTTACAAGGATACTAACCCTGTGATTGATTGTATGATGTTTTCCCGGATCACTTCAGGAGTACTTGTTTCGCTTGACTGTCAAAGTGGTTAGCTGCCCTGCGTCATGTAGTCTTACGGGAGTCCACTACGCCGACTTAGACTCAGTCAAGGTACTTCAGGCATCCACGCTTAGGTATGTGCGGGTGAACTCTTTCCACCAACCTGCTGATTTTGATACTTGGGTTACAATTCATCGTTTCCACCTGTTCAAATGGTTTCTTTGACCGAGCCTTTTGGCTTTCATCTTTTCGTATCTTGGCATGTGGTACGACCGCACTGACACTGGAGTTCAGTTCAACCATACTTTGAGTGCATTGGATCCGATGATCTCCGAGGAAACCGCGAGACATCGGATCTTATTTGATTTTTGCATCAGTTCCTACCCAGAGATATGGAAGATCTCCCGGTGTTTTGGAGGCCGAACGCTCTACTGGGAAAATGTTTTTTGGATTTTTGAAAAGATACCCACTCTGGGGAGTGATACTCCATGGGGTTTTTATTTGTAAATAGGAATATTTTTTGTCTTTTTGAAATGGAAATCTGGTTTGAACGCGCCTCCACTAGGGATGCCTGTGGGGTCTTTGGCTAACCGACTTTTATTTTGAAAGTAGGTAAACATGATGATTGATGCGATGGATGCTGATGCATGGGGATGCATATTTGATGATGGATGCATGGTTTGGCTCATTCCTTTTAGTTTGATGATTTTGCTTTTGCTGGAGATGCAGAAAATTTTGAGCTTATTGCTTGCAGGGTTGTGCTTCTCTGGGGATTTCTTTTTTTTTTTCGATGCGGATGTTTGGTCAGCGAGTTGGTCAAGATCCCGAGCCGTGGTCGATTAGGTCCATTGTCCCAAGATGCTGTTTCTTTGCTAATGAGAATGGATGATGGATGTTACCAGACTTCAAGATGTTCTTCTGTGAATGGATGTGAATGAGACAGTGCTTGATCGCCATTTTTGGTCAAGATTTCAATTTGCGGGCGATCGGATCCGTCATCCCAAACTGCGAAATGAGTGAGCGAAATTCGATACTCCTGAAATACAGTGCTGGGGATAGTGACAATTTTTGTGATTTTTGTAAATATTTGGTCCGAATCTTTACCTGAGTGGTCAGGATAGAGATCGATTATTGAAAACAAAGGAAATATTTTTGTGATTTTGAAAGCGTCTGGTTCGAAAGCAAGGGAAATATTTTTTGTGATTTTTGAAAGGTGATTTTGCAATGTTTTGGTATTTTTCTGATTTTTCTGAAATGCGGAGAAATGTGTGGAATTTTCATCCACTTCCAGCTTCTACTGCTGGTAAGGCACCCAATCCATTTTACGTCAGCGAGCAAGACGAATCTCACACAAGTTAAGTGCCATAGTTTTACATCTTCGGATGATGATATTTTGAGGGTTTTCAGTCAACACACCCACAAAGTTGCTTGTTCCTCATGTGCAATGCACATAGACCACGTATCGTCCGACGGACTCCTTCGACCACAAAATGAGCCACATCCTCAAATTTCCCTTTGTCAATCCAGTTTAGGGCCTTACGTTGCTCACAATTCCGTGAGAGTGCGCTTCACCTCCCAACTGCCTTAATCCCCTTCATGAGTTTTAGGAATAGGTAACATCCGTCAGATTCAACAGCGACTTCCAAATCAAGGTTGTCTATCACGGTGCGTTCAACACGAACAGGATTGCGGGGTTCTGCCTGCCTTAGCCTTTACCTATTTTTAGAAGATTCCAGACACCCGTACGATCAAGTTTCAACCATGTCCGGAACAGGTTGGGGAAGAAAGCCCCCGAGGAGTTAACCTCAGTGTAGTTTTTAGGTCTTCGGACCGCTGGGGATGAATTTGTGCATTTAAATTAATGGTGAAACTCTTTTTTTTTTGAAAAAGTTCCCGACTTCAACTCGAGTAATCGAGGTTGATACTGGTTTTTATGGAAAGCTTAAAATCTTTTTGGTATTTCTGAAATGATCCGGGTTATCGAACCTTGACCTGAGCGGTCGAGGCCAATGCCGATTTTTGTTTAAAAATAGGAAAAGGTCCCCTGAGAAATTAATCCCAGTGTAGTTTAAGGTCTTCGGACCACAAATATGTACAGAATAGGGCAACACCTTTTTTTTTCGAAATGATCCAGGTCATCAGATCTTGGCTCGCATGGCTGGGATCGATGCCAGTTTTTATTGAAAATCTCTTGAGATGTCGATCCGACGTGGTTTAAGGTCTTCGGACCAAAAACTTTGTACAAGCGATGCTAGAAATACACGTTTTTTTTTTTTTTTTTAAAAATGTCCGATGTCGGCGGATCTTGATTTGAACGATCAAGACCGCTACCGGCTTTTATTGAAAATCTCTCAGGATCTTGATCCCGACATAGTTTAAGGTCTTCAGACCACAAATATGTACAAGCGATGCTGGAAATGCACATTTTTTTTATTTTTAGGAAATGTCCGATGTCAGCAGATCTTGATTCAAACGATTAAGACCGCTACCGGTTTTTATTTAAAAAGTCCCTCGGGATCTTGATCCCGACGTAGTTTAAGATCTTCAGACCCCAACTTTTATGCTTGGGCATACTTACCTTGCTTTGTTTGGCTTTTGACGGGGCCGATTGTGATTTGAGTGGTCCGAATTGCTTGAATTGGCCTTGTGGTCCCTTTCCAGACTTCAACCTTGCTTTGGAGCACCTATCCTTGATGTTTGGTGATGCTAAGAAGGCTTTCCCTGGTGTGGATGATGAATTGGACGGCTTAAATTGCCTTTTTTTAGCCATGTGGGCCCACTTGATGATCAGATTTTGGACTTTGGCCTCCTTTCTAGACAATCAAACCCTTGATGTTGCTACTTGATGAGCCATGCGATCCTTTCCATGGTTTGGATCATGATGATCTAGCTCTTCAATGGCTCAGATTGCTTGTGGGCCACTCTTGATCAATTTCTCCTCTTTGACTTGATCAAACCCATGCTGGCTATAATACTTCATGATCAGACAGGTAGGGTACCTTCCAGAATATTCTGATCATCCTTAAATGAAATTCGGAGTGGATTGGAGCCTTGGGCGGCCCTCAGGGTGCCATCTGTTGACGTGGACTATCAGCCTCACCTACCAACGACCATGGAGCCAATTATTGAGCTCTTAATTGTGCATATTCTAACCCCAATTCATCACTCATTATGCATGGTTTACATATTTAAAGACTAATCTAATGCATGGATTTGTGATTGTAGGAATGAGAGGGAGACTTCACTAATTCATAGTCAAAAGAGTCACTTTATATGCATTGAAGATTAACATAACAAGTGACAAAAGGTGGAGGAAAGAAGAAGAAAGAAAGAGAAGAAAATATGGAAGACCTTTCCCAAGACCTATCCCAAGACCTATCCCAAGACCTGTCTCAAGACCTGTCCCAAGACCTGTCGACAGACAGGTCTACACAGCTAGACCGGTCGCCAGACTGGTCGCCAGACAGGTCGAGAGGTGTCCAGAAACACCAAACTCACTGGACTGTTTTTGAGGTTTTGAGACCGGTCGTGCGACCGGTCGTTCATGAGCTTAGACCGGTCGTGTGACCGGTCGTCAGCGTAACAGATTGTACGCAAAGCTCAAATTTTCTCTGCGCAATTGCGTAATTCCTTGCGCAATCCGGAATCTTCCAGTACCAATCTATGAAAGGGACTTCTCCTCTTCATACCAGGGCATGCTAGGACGTGGGGATCATCAAGGAAGCTTAGGAGACGGATTCTACTTCAAGTTTTCCTAGTTTTTCTTCTAGTTTTAGTAGTTTTTATGTTTTTAAGACTTTTAGTTCAAGGATGTTAGAGATGAACTAAAACCTCTTAGCTAGGGCTAAGAGGTGAAGCTTTTGATTTGTTTTTGATGGATTGATGCAACCTAGGTTTCCTTTTTATGTTTTAATTGAAGAATTTAGTTCAATATGAGTTTGAATCAAGTACTATTTTGGTTTTGCTTTGATCTCTTGATGACTCCAGGCTCATGTGATTCTTAGTGATTCTAAACTTAGTAGCTTATCTTCTGAGCATTGGTTATGCTTGTGTAGTTCATTGATCTATCATCGACTCCGGGCATGGTAAACCCTTTGATTGCCTTGTGTACAATGGCTTGATCTTCATGTGGGAACTCATTCAACTAAAGTTCTTATCTTTTGTTATAATTTGAAATAGTTGTTTGCTTGTTGATTTTGATTTAATTAGAGTTCTAATCATTAGTTGTAATCAAGTCTAGTGACAGGAGTTGATGAAAGCTATGGTTGTGAATCTCAACTAGATTGGAAGGAGGCTTGGCCTATACAATTGAGTGTGTCCAAGGCCTGAGCATTGTTGTGGGAATCGAATCAATGAATGAGCAACTGTTTTAGATAATTATTGATTGAATCGTTCTATATTCCGATCGGATAGAGATATGAATTCGATTTCGATTGAGTTATGAGAGACCTAGTTGTATTGATGCATTGAAACTTATCAAAAGTGGATCCTTAGTGCTCTAGTGCCTTTTTAGATTGATATTAGCTTACACTTTCACTGTTTAAACTCAATTCACTATTTTCCAGCTTTAGTTCTTAATAGGATCTTAATTATTAGTTATTTTAGACAAATTCTGAGAATACCCATTCATAAATGTCTGTGGGAACGATACTCGGTCTTTCCGAATTATTACTACTTCGCAACCCTACACTTAGGGAGTGAACAAGTTTTGGCGCCGTTGTCGGGGATTTCTATGCGTTATTTTTAGAATTTTCTGAGATAGCTTTTAGTTGAGATTGTGTTAAGATAGGTTTATGATTTTTTTTGCTTTCTAGGGTAGGCTTTCTTCTAAATACTAACTTACTTTGTTTTGATTTTTGCAGGATTCTAACATAAATCTACTTCAGGGATTTTTAGGAAGTTGAAGAAGAAGTAGAAATCTCAAGTGCCAAATCAGGTTCTATCTTTCTAACCTTACTCTTCTTCTTCTCCTATTCGTTCCTATCATATTCATCTCTTGTAGAGTGGGTGGTGACTCCTTTTGGATCTCTGATAGGTTAGCTGTTCACTCCCCAAGTGTAGGGTTGCGAAGTAGTAATAATTTGGAAAGACCGAGTATCGTTCCCACAGAGATTTATGTATGGGTATCTTCAGAATTTGTCTAAAACAACTAGTAATTAAGATCCTATTAAGAACTAAAACTAAACAAATAGTGATTTGGGTTTAAACAGTGAATGGTTAAGGTAATTTCAATCTAAAAAGGCACTAGAGCGCCAAGGATCCACTTTTGATAAGTTTCAATGCATCAACACAACTAGGTCTCTCATAGCTCAATCGGAATCGAATTCCTTTCTCCATTCGATCGAAATATAGAGCGGTTAAACCAACAATCATCTGAAACAAGTGCTTATTCATTGATTTGATTCCCACAACCATGCTCAGGCCTTGGGCACACTTAATTGTATAGGCCAAGCCTCTTTCCAATCTAGTTGAGATTCATAACCATAGCTTTCACCAAGTCCTGTCACTAGACCTGATTACAACTCATGATTAGAACTCTAATTAAATCAAAATCAATCAATAAACAATTATTCCAGATTATATACAAAAGATAAGAATTTTAGTTGCATGAGTTCCCACATGAAAATCAGGCCATTGCATACAAGGCAATCAAAGCGTCTACCATGCCCGGAGTCGATGGTAGATCAATGCATTACACAAGCATAAACAATGCTCAAAAGCTAAGATACTAAGCTTAGAATCACTAAGAATCACATGAGCCCGGAGTCATCAAGAGATCAAAGTAAAACCAACTTAATACTTGAATCAAACTCAAATTGAACTAAAATTCATCAATTAAAACACGAAAGGAAACCTAGGTTGCATCAATCCATCAAAAACGAATCAAAAGCTTCACCTCTTAGCTCTAGCTAAGAGGTTTTAGTTCATCTCTAATATCCTTGAACTAGAAGCCTCTAAAAACATGAAAAACTACTAAAACAGGAAGAAAACTAGAAATCCGAAGTAGAATCCGTCTCCTTAGCAATCCCCACGTCCTCGCCTCCCTCGTATGAAGAGAAGACACCCTTTTATAGCTTGGAGGAGTCCAATACGCAAGAAAGTTTCAGAAATTGCGTAAACTTACGCAATTGCGCAGTAAAATCCGGAGTCCCGATTTAGAAATTTGAATGTTTACGCTGGCCGACCTGTTTGGACCAGTCGGACTAGCTTGGCTCTTGTCCAGCAGCAATGGCCAACCGGTCATGACCGGTCGGCTGCGTTCCTGAGTAGTCTAGCAACTATGCCCGACCGGTCATGACCGGTCGGGCTGGGTAGTCCTTCTATTCTTGGCAGGTGAATGGGTGGCCGACCGGTCTTGACCGGTCTGGCTGCTTTGGCCGACCGGTCTTGACCGGTCTAGGCTACTCTTTCTTCATTATTTCTTTCTTTCTTTCTTCTTTTCTCTTCTCTCCTTGCTTTCTTCTCTTTGTTCTTCCTTCAATACTTCATCTTATGGTCTTTAATGCTTGTAAGGAGCCTCATTTAGCCTTGAATCAGTGAAATCTCCATCTTGTTCCTATAATTACAAATCATGCATTAGAATGGTCCTTTAAATATGTAAACTGTGCATGATGAGTGATGAATTGGGGTTAAAATATGCACAATTAAGAGCTCAACATTAGCCTTGTGCCGCTTTAATTCCTATTGGTCGGCTTTGCCATCTTAGGATCACCTTGTGCTCAGAGATTTCTCTTCTCAAACCTATTCCTCTTTCTTCTTTTTCTGCACTCTTCTCAAAAGATTCAAAGAGTGGGTGGGGAGTTCTCTGAACCCTATTGACCAGGAGAAATCGGTCTCTATCCTTGCTTTTGGCTTAGCCATTGCAAGACACCTTGTGCTTCGGTCTTAGAGAAGAGTAAAGAAAGGAAGAAAGAATTCTTTTTTCCTTTTTGGTTCATTCTTTTTGGATTTGCATGCCACATTGGGCTCGGAATTGTAATAACCGACTCATTCGTGACGGAGTAATTGTTGAAGGGATTGATAGAGAGCCTCGTGCTAGAAAACGTCAAAATTTTCCTGAAATTACTAGAGAGATGGCTGAAAATCAACCAAATCAAAGGGCTAATCAACATCAAAATCAAGCCCAAAACTTTACTGAATTGGATGAGAATGACGTGGGGGATGTACCTCAACCTAGAACTTTACGTGATTTTTTACAACCCACTAGGACGAGTACTCCCTCTTGCATAATTTCCCTCACAATGTGGGAAATATTGATTTTAAACCGAGGTTAATCCAACTTCTTCCTAGATTCCATGGACTCGATTCTGAAAGCGCTTATTTACATATTAAGGAATTTGAAGAGGTTATTGCCACAATAAACTATGACAATGTAACCAAGGATACTATAAAATTCAAATTATTCCCTTTTTCCTTGAAAGAGAAGGCCAAATCATGGCTACATTCCTTAAGGCCAAGGTCTATTGGGACATGGGCTGAGATGACTCGAGAGTTTCTAAAAAAAATTCTTCCCTACTCATCGAACCAATGAACTAAGAAGGGCCATAATGAACTTCGCCCAAAAAGAAGAGGAAGCTTTTTTTCAATGTTGGAAAAGGTATAATGAGCTATTAAACGCATGCCCACATCATGGCTATGAACGGTGGAGGTTGATTAGTTTCTTCTATGATGGATTAAACTAAACCATATGCCAATTTATGGAGATGATGTGCAATGGGGAGTTTATGAACAAGGAAACAGAGGAAGCTTGGGACTATTTTGACATGTTGGCTGAAAACACACAATCATGGGATACATCTAAGCCGACAAGTTCAAAACAACCCCAAACCAACGAAAATGGAGAAATTTATGTTTTAAATGAGAATGATGATCTAGGTTCTAGAGTGGCTAATCTCACACGAAAGGTTGAGGAGATAGAATTAAGGAAAGTGCATACAACCTAACAAAGGGGGACTGTTGAAACTATTTGTGGTATTTATGCTTCCAATGTACATCAAACGCCGGATTGTCCAACAATTTATGCGTTTCGAGAACTTTTATATGAACAATCGAATGCTTTGAATAGTTATCAACGACCTTTTAGTACTCCAAATCCAAACACGAACAATTCTAGCTGGAGAAATAACCCTAACTTCAATTGGGCAAGTGGAACCAACCAAAGTAATCCTCAAAAGGGGCCATCAATGCAAATTCCTATGGCCCCACCTCAAATGCCTATAGAGGATACATTAAAAGCATTCATGGAAGGTCAAGCTCAAATAAATCAATCCAACCATACGATAATGCTTGAGCTTAAAAATTTGGTGGAGGAAATCAAGGCTCGCTTAAACGCAAGGGAAGGGATTCTTCCAGCCCAACCCATACCAAATCCGAAATCACAATGCAAAATAAGCATGCATAGTTCCTTTAACCAACACATGGAACATGCTAAGGCCATCACCACTCTTAGAAGTGGTAAAATTATTGAAAAATTTGACTCGGTGAAGGTCTCAACGCCTAATGATCCGGTATCTTCCAAAGAGGATGATGGACCTAGCACCGCCATGAATGAAAAAGAACCATTGAAAGAATATAGGCCCGTTGCTCCATTCCCCCAACGCTTGATTTCAACCAAACCTCAAGACAAATATCAGGAATTTTTGGAGGTTTTTAAGTAAGTCAAAATCAACATCCCATTGCTGGATGCAATTAAACAAATACCGTCATATGCTAAATTTTTAAAAGACCTTTGCACGGTGAAAAGAAAAATACATGTACAAAAGAAGGCATTTTTGACAGAGAATGTAAGTGCCATTATAAATCACGGGATGCCCAAGAAAAACAAAGATCCCGGTTGTCCGACAATATCATGCGTAATTGGAGACTACCGGGTGAAACATGCTTTACTCGATCTAGGGGCAAGTGTGAACTTAATCCCCTTTTCGGTCTATGAATAATTGGGTTTAGGAGAATTAAAACCTACTAAAATCACACTACAACTTACTGACCGATCAATTCGTATTCCAAGAGGGGTGATTGAGGACATCCTTGTCCAAGTTGACAAAGTCTACTACCCGGTAGACTTTATTGTCTTGGATACACGACCCATGGTTAATATGGACCCTCAAATTCCTGTCATACTTGGCCGCCCATTCCTAGCTACATCAAACGCTATCATAAATTGTAGGAGTGGGGTCATACAAATGTCTTTTAGCAATATGACGATTGAGTTAAATGCTTTCAATATTGACAACCAACAAGAGGATGAAGATGAGGAGGTCCACGAAATAAACATGATCAATTCTATTGTGGAAGATGAGTCCCTCTCACCTTTTTACTTCGGTCACTTAGACGAAAACATGGCGTACTCCCTTGATAAGAACGATGATGTGATAGGGGATATGGTCACACCTTTAGAATTGGTATCGGCATATAATGTTAGCCAAGAGAGGGATGTGGAAACAACACTTTGTTGTGCTGAGAAATCAATTCATATTTCCACACCACTATGGTTCATGCATACTAAACTCTACCCACCCTGGGAAGATCCATACTTGCAATATCAATGCCCAGAAAAATCTGAATGGAGGCATATTTTTTTGACAAATATGATGATGTCTCCTCGTATACATGTGGTGAAAACATTAAAGAACATGCTGAAATTCCTTTTTGGGATTTTCAGTGGCTTATTTGGATCACTCACACACATGTATATTGTAAAGCAGGATATTGGATGACTTTACTGCGAAACCTTTTGATCCATCTAATGATTCTGCTCAACTTTATGCTTTTGGATGAGTTATTGGGATTAACCTCCTAGTCTGACGGAGGATGATTTTAAATAGTTTTTCTAGAATGATATCCCATTAGGATGTGCTTTGATCAGTTGATTTAGTTGTGAAGTAATCCATCTCCGAAAGCTAATCTTGCCATGAAATATATTCCGAAGGTGATATCTCTCTTTCTCACTCCCTTTATTTTGTCATCGCTCTCATGTATTGCATTAATTGTATATTTTCTTACATTGAGGACAATGTAAAGTTTTGGTTGGGGGTGAGAGATTTCTTAGATGAATCTACTAGCTTTTGTGATATTTCGAGCAATGATGTAGAAAATTTTTAATTCTTTCTAAAATTCAAAACTCTTTTAGAAAACTTTAGTTCTATGCATTCGAGATGATATAAGTATAAGAAGAGGAGACACGAAGTGAGTGAGGCTGCAAGCTTTGAACTTCCCTTAATATAATGGTTTTATATGTGAATTTTCCTATTTAGATGATTGATGGAAAATTTGAATACTTTTACACCTAGTTCACATTACACGATTTTCATGATTTGAAAGGATTATGTGATTTGTGGATTAGCTAGACTTTGATTTGAGGTGTTGAGAAACCAAGCCGGGGTACTTTGTCCATCCTTGTCTATGGGAAAATAACGAAAGATATGGATTTCTAAAAATCCTATCTAATGTAAAATAAAAAGGAAAGGAAGGATGAAATTGAGAATGATGGAAAAATGGTGGAAATTCCGAAAAGGGCTACCTATTACCAACCGGGGGATGGTCTACCTGTAACCAAAGCCTGGAAATGGGACTGTAGTGTGAAAGCCGTCGGAAGGACGGTAAGGCAAATTCCTGTCATAGGCTTGTTGTTGCTCTATACACCTTGAGATCTATAGTTTAGTTGATCTATGAAGAAGATAATCCCGGAAACTCATGAGATGAACTTTCACTATGCACACTAGGTTGAATTGTTCGAGTTCTTCTATTCATCAATCAATCAGTGGGAATTTCATATAAACACTTATTATGTTTTGAAAGTTTAAGGTTTCAACCTCTATCACCTAATTTTTTTTATTTTTACGCTTGTATGTCTTAGAAGGTATAGAAGAATAGTTTCTGAAGGAGAGTTGGGTTTTGGAGAATGAAACTTGTTTCACGCATGTTTTGCTCGGGATTAGCAAAATGCTGGTTGGGGGGTGTGTTGAGCTCTTAATTGTGCATATTCTAACCCCAATTCTTACTCATTATGCACGGTTTACATATTTAAAGACTAATCTATGTTAATGCAAATATTTGTCAATTACCATGGGTAGTGTGTCGTCGAGTCCCATTGCGGCTGAAGACAGTTTTCCTTGCGGCTGAAGACAGAAGCTTCTCAAAGATCAAGTCAGCTTCAAGCCTCTCCAAACAAACCTTTGATCCCAAAACCTTCTATAGATGGCCCAAATTCTTCCTAGGCACACCCTTAGCACCATCTATAGCCCACCTTCCATTAAGATCAGCAATGGAAGGGTTCTTGGTAGCAGAAGTTGCTTTAAAATTGAAAAACTATAAGTCTTCTCTCTCCGATACATACCCGATCCATCGGAGAATAGTCCGATAGATGTCCGATCAATCGGACAATGTGTCCGATCCATCGGAGAATAGTCCAGTTACATTGAAAACTCTCTGGACACTTTTTCGAGCCATCGGAGGCCTGTCCGGTCCATCGGACAGGGTGTTCCGATCAATCGGACAGTATGTCCGATCAATCGTAAAATTTTCCAGCAAACAATGAAAATCTCTCTGGACACTTTTACGATCCCTCGGAGGTCTGTCCGATCCATCGGACAGGGGTGCTCCGATCCATCGGACACACATACGATCCATCGGAGGAATTTTCAGAAAAATTACATCAACTCTCTGGAAGAAATTCCGATCAATCGGACCATCTGTCCGATCAATCGGACAGGGTATTCCGATCAATCAGAACTAAGTCCGATCAATCGGAGAACCTGTTTTTAAGCAAAATTCAAATTTGGCTAAAACTTATGACCGATCGATCGGAACCTATCGAGCTGACCGTTTTCTGACCGTTGAATGTCATATCTATTTATAGAACTCGGTTGGATCTTGCCCAGGACATCTTGAGCATCTTTTAGGGTTTGTGTGAGCCTTCTTCTTGAGATCCCCTTCTTCCAAACCCTTAAATTTGTTGAGTTCATACTTCAATCCATGTTGATCTGACCAACATTGATTAAGCATTCAAAGCTTGGATTGAATCATGAACTCAACCCCTCTTTAATGGCATCTTGACCTACCTCTTATAGACATTCTCTTGTCATCAATGCCATTAATGGTGGTTTAGGTAGAAGCTTTCCTCATATAAAAGCCATATCCTAAAATAGCCTCAACCTAACCTCAATCCCTCACCTTGGAATCTACAATGGGTCATCCGGAGCAAGGTTGCTGATCGAGGGAGCTGAAGAAGACGTCTTCCGTACAAGCCGAAGCTTCTTCAACAAAGGCATCATCAAGGGACTCAATCAGCTAAGTATATTTAGTCTTTCGAGTCCAAGAAACCTCCTCAAATTGAGATTTGGGTTTCAGAGTTTGAAGACCCAAACTCGGTAGAGTCCTTGCGTAGGACAAGTCCTTGAGTAGGACAAGGCCCTGTGTAGGACTAAGTGATCATGGATTAGTCCTATGGAAGGATGAATCCATGTGTTGAGTCGTAAGTCCTTTTGTAGGCTGTTAAGGTTTATGGTTAACCTCATTTAAAACCATAGTGATAGTGAAATCCGGCCACTCAAGGAGTGAGTGGATCAGCCGGGAGTGGAGTAGGTACATAACCGAACCACTATAAAAATCTCTTGTTGTGTGGTGAATGGATGAACTGATTTACTTCTTTCACATGTGCTTTTATTGATTTATATTCTGCATATCTTGTGTTTGATGAAAGTGCTCTAAGAATACTTTGCATTGAGAAATTTAAAAAGTGTCCTATTCACCCCCCTCTAGGACAAGGTAACTTGTTTCTTGCTTCTACAACAGCGGTAATCAAACTTATACCACATTTTCAATTGGTATCAGAGCGGGTTCCTCCTCAAAGGCGTAACCGCCCGGAGTGTGATCCGTCTCTAGAAGCTTGAAATCATGTCAAAAGGGGATTCTAGTATGGTTTTCAAACCTACATATTTTGATGGATCAAACTACGTATATTGGAAAGCAAGAATGAGAGTTTTCTTGCAATCATTGGATCATGCAACATGGACGTCTGTGGAAATCAAATATGAAATACCCCTCTTGAGCACTACCACAGAGGGTGTCACCACCACCACAGTCAAACCTGATGACTTATGGACTGATCTTGAAAAACTGAGATACATTAGCAATGCAAAGGCACTCAATGCTATCTTTTGTGCCGTTTCAGCGGATGAGTTCAAAAGAATTTGTAATTGCACAACATCCAAGGAAGCTTGGGACATCCTTGAAACTACTCATGAAGGAACTAGTACAGTCAAGAGGTCAAAACTTTAGCTCTTGACAACTCAGTTTGAGAATATGAAAATGGAAGAACATGAGAACTTCATGGACTTTTACACCCGGCTGAGTGATGTCACCAATGCTATGTGGGGATTGGGGGAGAGAATTTCGGATCCGCGCATTTGTAGGAAAATTCTAAGATCCTTACCCGAACGATTCTCCTCCAAGGTCATAACTATTGAGGAATGTAGAGATATTGATACTATGAAAATAGAAGATTTACTAGGATCTCTACAGACCCATGAACTTCATTTCAAGAAATCCCCAAAAGGTAGAAACACAGTGTTGAAAACCTCACATACTACACAAGAATCTGTAGTTGATAGTGATGAAGAAATGGATATGAATGAAATGGCTCTTATGGCCAAGAAGTTTAGAAAATTCTTCAAAAAAAAAGGAAAGAGGGTTGACAAAAATAGCAAATCTTTTGACAAAAAGCGCTATATAGGAAAATCTTACAACAAGCCAAAAGATCCTAAGTGCTATAACCGTGGACGCTATGGTCATATTGCCTCTGACTGCCACGCTCCTGCCAAAGAAAAATTCAAAAAGAAAGCAATGGCAGCCACATGGGACAACCTCGAGAGTACAGATTCAGAAACAGAAGAATATCAAAGTGATGAGAGAGGATCAGTTAGAATTCTGATGGCCTCTATCTCGGAGATTGTCCCAGACATACAAGGTGAAAGAGACAAGGATGATCATGAGCTATCAGAAAACAGTCAAACATCCTCCGATGATGACGAGGATGATAATGATGGTTTGCAAGTTGCCTATGATGAGCTATTTCGTCAAAGCATCCTTCTTACCAAGAAGTTGAGCCAAGCAAATATTGACAACAACAAATTGGCTGATGAAATGCAAGAAGTAAAGAGAGAAAACAACGGATTTTACCATCAGATCTGTGAATTAGAAAAGAAAAACAAAGCAGCTCAAGACAAAATTAATACCTTAGAAGATGAGCTGAAAAAGGCCAAATCTACAAATCAGTGTCTAGTCTTGCAACTTAATCAAGAAAGTCAACTAAATGAAAGGTTTGCCCAAAGTCGAGAAAAACTAGATGATATCCTTAAATCAGGTAAGCCTTGTAGGAATACAAGAGGGCTAGGGTATGGTGAGCAAACTAAGGTTAGTAACCCAGAACCTAAAAGATTAGGAATGCATCAGGAAGCACTAAGAGAAATTCACCTATATGCCATGCATGCGGAGATGTTGGACATTTGAAATTTGAATGCTTGATCCTTAAGAATCCAGTTCGAAACTTGAAAGGTAAATTTGTACCTACCGGAAAAAAGGATGAATCAGATGTGGAGTCCTCCTAAACAAACACCAAACGTGAGGAAAAATTATCCCACTCCACCGAAGAAAGACAAAAGAATGGAAGAGCTCCTAGAAATGGTAAAACAGTTGAACAAGAGAACCATGGAGCTGATGAAAGAGAAATCAAGTAAAGAGAAAACCTCAACACCTTATGCTCAAATGATGACATCCCTAGAATCAACCAAGAAGCCCAGTTCTCCAAAACGGGTAGTCTCTAAATGGGTAGTAAAAAACAAATGCTTAGTTATCCATACAGCCCTTAGAGCTGGAAGAAACACTAGGTGGTACCTTGATAGTGGATGCTCCCGACACATGACAGGTGACAAGACTCAGTTTTGTGATTATGCTGAATTTGATGGTGGGTCTGTTACCTTTGGAGATGGGAGTGTTGCCAAGATTGTTGGAAAGGGAACCATCACCGGGCCAGGATTGCCCAAAATTGAGGATGTACTATGTGTTGACGGTTTAAAACATAATCTATTAAGCATCTCTCAAATATGTGATGAATAACATTCGGTGAAATTCTCCAAAGAAATGTGCGAAATTATGGATCAATCTGGAAAATTATTATTAAAAGGGTTTCGCACGGGTGATAACCGCTATGTGATTGAAAACAAAGGTGATGAGGGACCATCTGCCGTATGCCACATGGCTATTAATGATGAAACTGAGTTATGGCATCAACGACTTGGTCATGTCCATTACAGGAACCTTGCTAGGTTGAGTAGAAAGAAATTGGTAAGAGGATTACCAAAGATTGGAAAGAAACCAAAAGAAGTATGTGCTGAATGCTTGAAAGGTAAACAAATTAAAGTTGTACATAAGAAGACATCCATCATTGCTACATCAAAACCCCTTGATCTACTCCACATGGATCTTGTAGGTCCCACAAGAGTTATGAGTCAAGGTGGTAAGAGGTACTTCTTTGTTATTGTTGACGACTATTCCCGATATACTTGGGTTATATTTTTGAAAGAAAAGTCGATACATTTGAAGAATTTGAGAAACTCATGAAACGACTCCACAATGAGAAAGAATGCACTGTGAAACGTATTAGGAGTGATCATGGGGGGGAATTTGAGAACGAGCGCTTTGAACTATTCTGTGAAAATTTAGGCATCAAACATGAATTCTCAGCCCCAAAAACTCCACAACAAAATGGAGTAGCAGAAAGGAAAAACAAAGTACTACTCGACATGGCCACAGTCATGATGAACAGCAAAAATATAGCTCAAAATCTGTGGGCCGAAGCAGTGAATACAGCTTGTCACATCATTAACCGAGTTTATTTGAGAGCCGGCCTAGATAAGACCCCATATGAGCTGTGGAATGGAAAAGTTCCTAACATCAAGTACTTTAGGGTCTTTGGTAGCAAATGTCACATCCTTCGAGATAGAGAAAATCTAGGAAAATTTGAATCTAAGAGCGATGAGGGAATATTTCTAGGATATGCTTCTGATAGCCGTGCCTATAGAGTGTACAACACAAGGACTAAAACAACTCAAGAATCCATAAATGTTGTCATTGATGACCAATCCAAAGAAGACACAAGACTGGATGATGATGAAGTGGGAGAACCGTGCCACATAGGTAAACCTGATGAAAAATCTCCCACTCCCAATGCCTCAATAGCTTCGGGAAATGCTCCACATATCAAGGATCATCCCCTCAATCAAATCATTGGAGATCCGGATGTTGGAGTCAAGACTAGAAGACAACTTGAGGCCATCAACAGTCATGTGTGCTTCACTTCAAAAATTGAACCAAAAAATATAAATGAGGCTCTCAATGATGAGTTTTGGATACTTGCAATGCAAGAGGAACTTCAACAGTTTACCCGAAATGATGTTTGGTTTCTAGTTGAAAGACCAAATGAGAAAAATGTCATTGGAACCAAATGGATCTTCAAAAACAAAACAGATGAATCTGGCAATGTGATTCGAAACAAAGCACGTCTTGTAGCTCAAGGGTACTCTCAAATTGAGGGAATTGATTTTGATGAAACTTTTGCCCCGGTAGCTAGACTCGAATCTATTCGAATTCTCATGTCCATAGCATGTGCTCTCAAATTCAAATTATTTCAAATGGACGTGAAGAGTGCCTTTCTAAATGGTATACTTGATGAGGAGGTTTATGTTGAACAACCAAAAGGGTTTGTGGACCCTAGTTATCCTCAAAGAGTCTACCGATTGAAAAAGGCTCTCTATGGGTTAAAACAAGCCCCACGAGCATGGTATGAACGCCTTACTCAATTTCTAATTGCTCACAAATTTGTTAGGGGGAGTGTTGATAAAACACTATTTGTTAAGAGGACGGCTGATTCCTTTCTCATTGCTCAGATTTATGTGGATGATATTGTATTTGGGTCTAACTGTGAAGAATCTTCTGGCTTATTTGCTGAACTAATGAAATCTGAATTTGAGATGAGTTTGGTTGGCGAACTGAATTTTTTTCTAGGATTACAAGTTAAACAGCTGAAAAATGGAATCTTTATCAACCAAACTAAGTATGCAAAAGATTTAGTCAAGAGATTTGGGCTAGACTCGGGTCGATCACACACCACGCCTATGGCCACCACCATTAAACTTTCTAAAGACTTATCTGGCAATAGTGTTGATCAACATTTATATAGAAGTATGATTGGGAGTCTTCTCTACCTCACAGCAAGTAGACCCAATATCTGAAAATGCGGTATAAGTTTGATTACCGCTGTTGTAGAAGCAAGAAACAAGTTATCTTGTCCTAGAGGGGGGTGAATAGGACACTTTTTAAATTTCTCAATACAAAGTATTCTTAGAGCACTTTCATCAAACACAAGATATGCAAAATATAAGTAAATAAAAGCACATGTGAAAGAAGTAAATCAGTTCATCCATTCACCACACAACAAGAGATTTTTATAGTGGTTCGGTTATGTACCTACTCCACTCCCGGCTGATCCACTCACTCCTTGAGTGGCCGGATTTCACTATCACTATGGTTTTAAATGAGGTTAACCATAAACCTTAATAGCCTACAAAAGGACTTACGACTCAACACATGGATTCATCCTTCCATAGGACTAATCCATGACCACCTTGTCCTACACAAGGGCTTGTCCTACTCAAGGACTTGTCCTACGCAAGGACTCTACTGAGTTTGGGTCTTCAAACTCTGAAACCCAAATCTCAACTTGAGGAGGTTTCTTGGACTCGAAAGACTAAATATACTTAGCTGATTGAGTCCCTTGATGATGCCTTTGTTGAAGAAGCTTCGGCTTGTACGAAAGACATCTTCTTCAGCTCCCTCGATCAGCAACCTTGCTCCGGATGACCCATTGTAGATTCCAAGGTGAGGGATTGAGGTTAGGTTGAGGCTATTTTGGGATATGGCTTTTATATGAGGAAAGCTTCTACCTAAACCACCATTAATGGCATTGATGACAAGAGAATGTCTATGAGAGGTAGGTCAAGATGCCATTAAAGAGGGGTTGAGTTCATGATTCAATCCAAGCTTTGAATGCTTAATCAATGTTGGTCAGATCAACACGGATTGAAGTATGAACTCAACAAATCTAAGGGTTTGGAAGAAGGGGATCTCAAGAAGAAGGCTCACTCAAACCCTAGATGATGCTCAAGGTGTCTTGGGCAAGATCCAACTGAGTTCTATAAATAGATTATGCCATTCAACGGTCAGAAAACGGTCAGCTCGATAGGTTCCGATCAATCGGACATAAGTTTTAGTCAAATTTGAATTTTGCTTGAAAACAGGTTCTCCGATTGATCGGACTTAGTTCTGATTGATCGGAATACCCTATCCGATTGATCGGACAGATGGTCCGATTGATCGGAATTTCTTCCAGAGAGTTGATGTAATTTTTCTGAAAATTCCTCCGATGGATCGTATCTATGTCCGATGGATCGGAGAACCCTGTCCGATGGATCGGACAGACCTCCGATTGATCGTAAAAGAGTCGAGAGAGTTTTTCATATATTTGCTGGACAATTATACGATTGATCGGACATACTGTCCGATTGATCGGAACACACTGTCCGATGGATCGGACAGCCCTCCGATGGCTCGGAAAAGTGTCCAGAGAGTTTACAATGTAACTGGACTATTCTCCGATGGATCGGACACAATGTCCGATTGATCGGACATCTATCGGACTATTCTCCGATGGATCGGGTATGTATCGGAGAGAGCAGACTTATAGTTTTTCAATTTTAAAGCAACTTCTGCTACCAAGAACCTTTCCATAGCTGATCTTAATGGAAGGTGGGCTATAGATGATGCTAAGGGTGTGCCTAGAAAGGATTTGGGCCATCTATAGAAGGTTTTGGGATCAAAGGTTTGGGTGTAGAGGCTTGAAGCTGACTTGATCTTTGAGAAGCTTCTGTCTTCAGCCGCAAGGGGACTCGACGACACACTAACCATGGTAATTGACAAATCTTTGCATTAACAATCTCCCCCTTTGTCAATTACCAGACAAAACCAAACCTATACAAGTCTTAGTCCATACCACAGACTTATCCTAGATACCAAAACCAAAATACATCATGTCGAGAAAAATAAAACCTTTATACATAGACATGACTAATTACATACAAAATGTACAGACTCAATGTACAGACTAGGCTTCACTTGAACTCCCCCTTAGTCCCTGCACACAAAAGATCAACAAAAAAAGATAACCTGGATCTTTTGGTGGGATAAATTCTCCCCCTTTTTGTCAGTGATTGACAAAGGTTAGTGAAATGAGAATGCAGCGCATATGTCATAGACTAAAGGAGGAAATAAACATTATCGTGCCGAGAGAGGAAGCCAACACACACATGGTCATGCAAGGATATACAAGCATATGACAGTAAGCACAGTGGGCTTATAGCCCAAGCAACCAACCTCCCCTCCTAAAATGTATATCATGACCAACATACCATATATACAAAATCCAAAAGAGGGCAAGAAGCCCAACAAGGATAAGCAATTTCGCACAATTATATGTATATATGCAGAAGATAGCCAAAAAGAATGATCATCAGACAAAATATCATAACAAGAAAAACATAATGATCATCAGAATATCCAGATACAGGGCATAGCAGAATATCCAAAAAAAATATCCAAAAAAAAAAAAAAACATATCCAAAAAGTATAACCATCCGACGAACCAAAAAGGTGTCAAAGAAAAGATGTATCAATCAATACAACTATCAACGTCGCTCCAAAAAGATATCTACGACGACTAGACACTAGGGACCCTAACTGAAAAGATAGGCAGCTATGGAGCAGGGCCAGCGACGTCATCTCGACGGCATGAGAGAGCTGAGGTGAGGCTCTGGACTGCATCATGAATGGTCTACATCAAGCTCTCGAGTCGCGACAGCCGCTCACCATGCTGTGCAAGGGCACCCTCCACTCGATCTAGTTGAGCAGTGATCTGCTCCGTGCTGGGAGGAGGAGCTGCCGAAGAGGCATCGGACTGAAGTCGCCGCTTGGCTGAGCGACGAGCTGGGGCAGGCGTTGGTGATGGAGCTGAAGACCTGCTGTGGGTGTCAGCCGACACCTGTGTGGGAGTGTGCGAGAAATCCCGATCTTCTACGTCATCCTCTTTTGGAAGGGTCATCTTCTTGATATTGAGGTCCTTGAATGTGCGACGAGGAATAGGGTGGACCACAATATCTGTGAACCCGCACTCGTGCCCTAATCTGGTAATGAGCCAGCTGAACAGAATGGTGTTGCAGGTTGTGTGGCAGAGCGTCCAGAATATGATGCAAAATGATGGATGGGAGACACAGGCGCGTCTCATGACCAACGTGATACAGCAGATTGACCATATTGGCAGTAAGGTCGGACTTGGTACTGCGGGGGTAGACATTGGTGCTGAAGATCTGGTGGAGCACTCGAAACCTATTGGACATTTCAGATGCCCGTAGTGCACTACCGTCGATCCACTCCAGATTTGGACCCCGACATAAGTATCGAGTCCAATCAGCCCTAAGAGAAGTATCAAGAAGATTATCATTTGGTTGTGGGGCTGTGGACACAGGAACACCAATCAGGGCGGCTATTGTGTGGGCTGTGACCTGGACGACCCGGCCTCCGACAATAACTTCACATGAGGGAGGGTTTCCAACGGGGTTGATGATTTTAGATAGAAATGTATACACAACCTCGGGATGGGCTACGCCGCCAAATCGAAGTACAGCATCCCACCCAATCTGTGCAAGAAGAGCGGGAATGCCAAAGGGCTCCACACATGACTCAGTGACCACTCTCTCATATATAATGGTGCGAGATTGAAACCGAGAGAGAGAGAGAGGCTGGACTCTCAGGCTGGGCAGGAGGAGCAGCAGGAGGAGGAGAGCCCTGAGAGGGTCGAGAAGTTTGCAGCTTCTTGGTCCTGGCAGTGGTGGATGGCCCAGCAGCCATCTTGGACTTGCCTTTCGGATCTTTAGGCATGATGTAGCAAGATTGGAAAGAGGATTTAAACAATGCAGATACCAAGATGGACAGGAAACACTTCAAATCCCTACAAATGATAATCTGATAGAGGAGAGGGACAGAAGAAACCGATCGGATACCAGTTACATTTTAACACTACACATTTCCTCCCTTCAGCAAATGATTCCCAGCTAATTTGATAAGAGTGTGAGCATGAGAATATCAATAATCACTCCAAAAAAATGAGGCTAATTCCTCAGATATACCTATATGCACATGAGTTTCCATTTTGCTAGAATGAGCACACACCGATAGACTTCCGAAGGTGTTCAAACCTTGTGGAATCTAACGACTTAGTAAGGATGTCGGCCAATTGCCGCTCAGTTTGAATGTATTCAAGATTAATCAGTTTTTCCTCAACGAGTTCTCTTATAAAGTGGTGCTGGATGTCGATATGCTTGGTTCGAGAATGTTGAACCGGATTTTTTGAGATATTAATGGCGCTTGTGTTGTCACAAAAAAGCGTCATTTCATCCTGATTAAGACCATAATCCTTCAACATCTGCTTCATCCAAAGTAGTTGAGCACAGCAACTACCGGCAGCAATATATTCAGCTTCAGCGGTGGACAAAGAGATGGAGTTTTGCTTTTTGCTATGCCAAGCAACTAAGCAGTTTCCGATGTAAAAACAGCCACCGCTAGTGGATTTTCTGTCATCCATATTTCCGGCCCAATCGGCATCGGAGTACCCCGCAATGATGGTTGAGGTGTCAAAGGGGTACCACAAGCCATATTCAGTGGTGCAGGCCACATATCTAATCACTCGTTTTACAGCAATGAGGTGTGATTCCTTAGGATCGGCTTGAAATCTAGCACATGCCCCTACACTAAAGGCGATATCGGGTCTACTTGCTGTGAGGTAGAGAAGACTCCCAATCATACTTCTATATAAATGTTGATCAACACTATTGCCAGATAAGTCTTTAGAAAGTTTAATGATGGTGGCCATAGGCGTGGTGTGTGATCGACCCGAGTCTAGCCCAAATCTCTTGACCAAATCTTTTGCATACTTAGTTTGGTTGATAAAGATTCCATTTTTCAGCTGTTTAACTTGCAATCCTAGGAAAAAATTTAGTTCGCCAACCAAACTCATCTCAAATTCAGATTTCATTAGTTCAGCAAATAAGCCAGAGAATTCTTCACAGTTAGACCCAAATACAATGTCATCTACATAAATCTGAGCAATGAGAAAGGAATCAGCCGTCCTTTTAACAAATAAGGTTTTATCAACACTCCCCCTAACAAACTGGTGAGCAATAAGAAATTGAGTAAGGCGTTCATACCATGCTCGGGGGGCTTGTTTTAACCCATAGAGAGCCTTTTTCAATCGATAGACTCTTTGAGGGTAACTAGGGTCCACAAACCCTTTTGGTTGTTCAACATAAACCTCCTCATCAAGTATACCATTTAGAAAGGCACTCTTCACGTCCATTTGAAATAATTTGAATTTGAGAGCACATGCTATGGACATGAGAATTCGAATAGATTCGAGTCTAGCTACCGGGGCAAAAGTTTCATCAAAATCAATTCCCTCAATTTGAGAGTACCCTTGAGCTACAAGACGTGCTTTGTTTCGAATCACATTGCCAGATTCATCTGTTTTGTTTTTGAAGATCCATTTGGTTCCAATGACATTTTTCTCATTTGGTCTTTCAACTAGAAACCAAACATCATTTCGGGTAAACTGTTGAAGTTCCTCTTGCATTGCAAGTATCCAAAACTCATCATTGAGAGCCTCATTTATATTTTTTGGTTCAATTTTTGAAGTGAAGCACACATGACTGTTGATGGCCTCAAGTTGTCTTCTAGTCTTGACTCCAACATCCGGATCTCCAATGATTTGATTGAGGGGATGATCCTTGATATGTGGAGCATTTCCCGAAGCTATTGAGGCATTGGGAGTGGAGATTTTTCATCAGGTTTACCTATGTGGCACGGTTCTCCCACTTCATCATCATCCAGTCTTGTGTCTTCTTTGGATTGGTCATCAATGACAACATTTATGGATTCTTGAGTTGTTTTAGTCCTTGTGTTGTACACTCTATAGGCACGGCTATCAGAAGCATATCCTAGAAATATTCCCTCATCGCTCTTAGATTCAAATTTTCCTAGATTTTCTCTATCTCGAAGGATGTGACATTTGCTACCAAAGACCCTAAAGTACTTGATGTTAGGAACTTTTCCATTCCACAGCTCATATGGGGTCTTATCTAGGCCGGCTCTCAAATAAACTCGGTTAATGATGTGACAAGCTGTATTCACTGCTTCGGCCCACAGATTTTGAGCTATATTTTTGCTGTTCATCATGACTGTGGCCATGTCGAGTAGTACTTTGTTTTTCCTTTCTGCTACTCCATTTTGTTGTGGAGTTTTTGGGGCTGAGAATTCATATTTGATGCCTAAATTTTCACAGAATAGTTCAAAGCGCTCGTCCTCAAATTCCCCCCCATGATCACTCCTAATACGTTTCACTGTGCATTCTTTTTCATTGTGGAGTCGTTTCATGAGTTTCTCAAACTCCTCGAATGTATCCGACTTTTCTTTCAAAAATACAACCCATGTATATCGAGAATAGTCGTCAACAATAACGAAGAAATACCTCTTACCACCTTGACTCATTACTCTTGTGGGGCCTACAAGGTCCATGTGGAGTAGATCAAGGGATTTTGAAGTAGCGATGATGGATGTCTTCTTATGTGCAACTTTAATTTGTTTACCTTTCAAGCATTCAGCACATACTTCTTTTGGTTTCTTCCCAATCTTTGGTAATCCTCTCACCAATTTCTTTCTACTCAACCTAGCAAGGTTCCTGTAATGGACATGACCAAGCCGTTGATGCCATAATTCAGTATCATCATTAATAGCCATGTGGCATATGGCAGATGGTCCCTCATCACCCTTGTTTTTTAATCACATAGCAGTTATCTCCAGTGCGAAACCCTTTTAATATTAATTTTTCAGTTTGGTCCATAATTTCGCACATTTCTTTGGAGAATTTCACGGAATGCTGTTCATCACATATTTGAGAGATGCTTAACAGATTATGTTTCAAACCGTCAACACATAGTACATCCTCAATTTTGGGCAATCCTGGCCCGGTGATGGTTCCCTTTCCAACAATCTTGGCAATACTCCCATCTCCAAAGGTAACAGACCCACCATCAAATTCAGCATAATCACAAAACTGAGTCTTGTCACCTGTCATGTGTCGGGAGCATCCACTATCAAGATACCACCTAGTGTTTCTTCCGGCTCTAAGGGCTGTATGAATAACCAAGCATTTGTTCTTTACTACCCATTTAGAGACTATCCTTTTTGGAGAACTAGGTTTCTTGGTTGATTCTAGGGATGTCATTGTTTGGGCATAAGTTGTTGAGGCTTTCTCTTTCATCAGCTCCATGGTTCTTTTGTTCAACTGTTTTACCATTTCTAGGAGCTCTTCCATTCTTTTGTCTTTCTTCGGTGGAGTGGGATAATTTTTCCTCATGTTTGGAGTTTGTTTAGGAGGACTCCACATCTGATTCATCCTTTTACCGGTAGGTACAAATTTACCTTTCAAGTTCCGAACCAGATTCTTAAAGACCAAGCATTCATACTTTAAATGTCCAACATCTCCGCATGCATGACATATAGGTGAATTTCTCTTAGTAGTGCTTCCTGATGCATTCCTGATCTTTTTAGGTTCTGGGTTACTAACCTTAGTTGGCTCATTATAGCCTAGCCCTCTTGTGTTCCTACAAGGCTTACCTGACTTAAGGATATCATCAAGTTTTTCTCTACTTTGGGCAAATCTTTCATTGAGTTGACTTTCTTGATTAAGCTGCAAGACTAAACACTGATTTGTAGATTTTGCCTTTTTCAGCTCATCTTCTAGGGTATTAATTTTGTCTTGAGCTGCTTTGTTTTTCTTTTCCAATTCACAGATCTGATGGTAAAATCCGTGGTTTTCTCTCTTCACTTCTTGCATTTCATCAGCCAATTTGTTATTTTCAATATTAGCTTGGCTCAACTTCTTGGTAAGAAGGATGCTTTGACGGAATAGCTCATCATAGGCAACTTGCAAACCTTCATTATCATCCTCGTCATCATCGGAGGATGTCACATTGTGTTCTGATTGCTCATGATCATCATTGTCTCTTTCGCCTTGTAAGTCTGGGACAATCTCAGAGATAGAGGCCATCAGAATTTTAACTGATCCTCTCTCATCACTTTGATCTTCTTCTGTTTCTGAATCAGTACTCCCAAGGTTGTCCCATGTGGCTGCCATAGCTTTCTTTTTAAATTTTTCTTTGGCAGGAGCTTGGCATTCAGAGGCAATATGACCATAGCGACCACAGTTGTAGCACTTGGGATCTTTTGGCTTGTTGTAAGATTTTCCTGTATAACGCTTTTTGTCAAAAGATTTGCTATTCTTGTCAACCCTCTTTCCTTTATTTTTGAAGATTTTTCTAAACTTCTTGGCCATAAGAGCCATTTCATTCATATCCAATTCTTCATCACTATCAACTTCAGATTCTTGTGTAGTGTGTGAAGTTTTCAGCACGGTGTTTCTACTTTTTGGGGATTTCTTGAAATGAAGTTCATGGGTCTGTAGAGATCCTAGTAAATCTTCTATTTTCATAGTATCAATATCTCTACATTCCTCAATAGTTATGACCTTGGAAGAGAATCATTCGGGTAAGGATCTTAGAATTTTCCTACAAATGCGCGGATCCGAAATTCTCTCCCCCAATCCCCACATAGCATTGGTGACATCACTCAGCCGGGTGTAAAAGTCCATGAAGTTCTCATGTTCTTCCATTTTCATATTCTCAAACTGAGTAGTCAAGAGCTGAAGTTTTGACCTCTTGACTGTACTAGTCCCTTCATGTGTAGTTTCAAGGATGTCCCAAGCTTCTTTAGATGTTGTGCAATTACAAATTCTTTTGAACTTATCCGCTGAAAGGGCATAAAAAATAGCATTGAGTGCCTTTGCATTGCTAATGTATCTCAGTTTTTCAAGATCAGTCTATAAGTCATCAGGTTTGACAGTGGTGGTGGTGACACCCTCTGTGGTAGTGTTCAAGAGGGGTATTTCATATTTGATTTCCACAGACCTCCATGTTGCATGATCCAATGATTGTAACAAAACTCTCATTCTTGCTTTTCAATATGCGCAGTTTGATCCATCAAAATATGGAGGTTTGGAAACCATACTAGAATCCCCTTTTGACATGATTTCAAGCTTCTAGAGACGGATCACACTCCGGGCGGTTACGCCTTTGAGGAGGAACCCTCTCTAATACCAATTGAAAATGCGGTATAAGTTTGATTACCGCTGTTGTAGAAGCAAGAAACAAGTTATCTTGTCCTAGAGGGGGGTGAATAGGACACTTTTTAAATTTCTCAATACAAAGTATTCTTAGAGCACTTTCATCAAACACAAGATATGCAAAATATAAATCAATAAAAGCACATGTGAAAGAAGTAAATCAGTTCATCCCTTCACCACACAACAAGAGATTTTTATAGTGGTTCGGTTATGTACCTACTCCACTCCCGGCTGATCCACTTGAAATTGCGGTTTTACCGCTTGTAGAGATACTTGGAGATATGTCTATGGACCTAGAGGGGGGGGGGGGGGGTGAATAGGACCTTCTGAAAATTCTTTTCGCCTACTTATGCAATTCAACAAGTTTAAGCTAGGTAAGCAAGAACACCTTGGCTTCCAAGCCTTGGTGGGTCCAATCACAAGACTAGCAAAAGTTAAGCAATAACCAATCCTAGTCTAAGCATGCATAGGAAGGAAATGATTCAACTAATTAAGCTACTAACCTATGCACCTTGTGTAGACTTATGAGATTAGATCAATGAGCTCAAGTCTACACAAGTAGTGAAGGTACATCTTGTGCAAGGATGCCTACAAAGTGCCTAGCATACATTCACATCAATCATTCATAATTAAGCCATTAAACAAACAATGCAAAGATAGAATGTGCTCAAGAACAATCACAAACACAAGGATGTATAGTGGTTCGACTACTTGTCTACTCCACTCCCGGTTCAAGTACTCAACCCCTTTGAGCACACCGGCATTCACTATCGGAGGTTTTAAATGAGGTTCACCTCTCAACCTTTACACACGGAGGTTTTATCGGTTCACCTCTCAACCGTATCCGGAGTTTTAGACATAGGCTAACTCTCAACCTTATCGCACGTTTACTCCTGTGTCGGAGGCTCCCCCTTGGAGACTTAGTTTAGGCCCGGCTGACGGGCCAAGGAATGGCTAACGTCCCTAAGGCGAGTTGACAAACAAACTCTAAAATGGACTCTCAAATGAGACAACTTACTTGTCGGATGAGCCCCTTGTTTAGCGCCGGATTGGGTAGCTTGATCTCCGCTCTCCCGTGCTTCAATCAGCTTCCCTTTGCTCCCTCGATCGTGCCGCCGTTGCGTTGCCAATGCCTCAGCCACATTCGATCAAACACCTTGCATGCGATGCCTTGAAATGCCCAAGGTGCTAGGAGGATGGGTGAATCTCATACATGGGATGTGTAGGATGTTCCAACTAGGAGATTCACCTAGAGAGTCTTCTAGAGGTCTTGGACAAAGGATATACCTATGTGGAATAGTGTCACACCTCTAGATTTGAGAGAGGAATCAAGTCATCTCTTGATAGCATTTGAATGCCCATACTTGTGCTTGAAACACAAGGGATATGACTTGACAACCTCCTCTTTGAGACCCCAAAAGATGTACAAATGATGTGGGTAAAGGGTTCTCAAAAACTTCTCTCACCTTGCCCAAGAATGGAGCACCATATATATAGAAAAGAGGGCTCCAACGGCTCTAAAACGGGCAGAAAACGGTCATAAACGACCTGTCCCGACCTGTCCCGACCGGTCGGAGTCCCCTGCTGGAGGGACAAGCAATGCAAAGGCCACATATATGGGCCGACCGGTCATGACCGGTCGGACCCCCTCACTGGACAGCCTAAGCCATACTGGCCGACCGGTCATGACCGGTCGGACCCCTCTGCTGGACTAAAAATAACACCAGGCCGAAAGTGAAGGCCGACCGGTCTTGACCGGTCGGTCAGGCTTGCTGATCTACATGCCATGTGAAGGCCGACCGGTCATGACCGGTCGGCTGTCCTTATGCAAAGCAGCAGGGCTGCTGGCCGACCGGTCATGACCGGTCGGACCAGCCTGGTTCTCCCCTCCACAAAGCTGAACACTTCTATCTTCAACTGGATGTTATAGGCCAAGGTTAGGGTGATCAAAAGGGACACCTAGGGCCTATCAATGATGACTAAAAGGTTCTAAATATGGTCAAGGTCATCAAGGATACAAAGGGGATAGGTTTTGGTCGAGGTTAAGGCACCAAGGCATCTCATTTACCTGAATCTTCTTCCATGATGTGGCTGGACGTCTTGAGTCTTCGGTCTTCGTCTTCTTTGGGCTCAACCGACTCTAGACTCACCGCTGTAAGTGATTGACAAACAAGGTGCACTAGTATGCCACAGAAAAGTGCACTAACACCACTCACTCCTTGAGTGGCCGGATTTCACTATCACTATGGTTTTAAATGAGGTTAACCATAAACCTTAACAGCCTACAAAAAGACTTACGACTCAACACATGGATTCATCCTTCCATAGGACTAATCCATGACCACTTAGTCCTACACAAGGGCTTGTCCTACTCAAGGACTTGTCCTACGCAAGGACTCTACCGAGTTTGGGTCTTCAAACTCTGAAACCCAAATCTCAACTTGAGGAGGTTTCTTGGACTCGAAAGACTAAATATACTTAGCTGATTGAGTCCCTTGATGATGCCTTTGTTGAAGAAGCTTCGGCTTGTACAGAAGACGTCTTCTTCAGCTCCCTCGATCAGCAACCTTGCTCCGGATGACCCATTGTAGATTCCAAGGTGAGGGATTGAGGTTAGGTTGAGGCTATTTTGGGATATGGCTTTTATATGAGGAAAGCTTCTACCTAAACCACCATTAATGGCATTGATGACAAGAGAATGTCTATGAGAGGTAGGTCAAGATGCCATTAAAGAGGGGTTGAGTTCATGATTCAATTCAAGCTTTGAATGCTTAATCAATGTTGGTCAGATCAACATGGATTGAAGTATGAACTCAACAAATCTAAGGGTTTGGAAGAAGGGGATCTCAAGAAGAAGGCTCACTCAAACCCTAGATGATGCTCAAGGTGTCTTGGGCAAGATCCAACTGAGTTCTATAAATAGATTATGCCATTCAACGGTCAGAAAACGGTCAGCTCGATAGGATCCGATCAATCAGACATAAGTTTTAGTCAAATTTGAATTTTGCTTGAAAACAGGTTCTCCGATTGATCGGACTTAGTTCCGATTGATCGGAATACCGTGTCCGATTGATCGGACAGATGGTCCGATTGATCGGAATTTCTTCCAGAGAGTTGATGTAATTTTTCTGAAAATTCCTCCAATGGATTGTATCTATGTCCGATGGATCGGAGAACCCTGTCCGATGGATCGGACAGACCTCCGATTGATCGTAAAAGAGTCCAGAGAGTTTTTCATATATTTGCTGGACAATTATACGATTGATCAGACATACTGTCCGATTGATCGGAACACACTGTCCGATAGATCGGACAGCCCTCCGATGTCTTAGAAAAGTGTCCAGAGAGTTTACAATTTAACTGGACTATTCTCTGATGGATCGGACACAATGTCCGATTGATCGGACATCTATCGGACTATTCTCCGATGGATCGGGTATGTATCGGAGAGAGCAGACTTATAGTTTTTCAATTTTAAAGCAACTTCTGCTACCAAGAACCTTTCCATAGCTGATCTTAATGGAAGGTGGGCTATAGATGGTGCTAAGGGTGTGCTTAGAAAGGATTTGGGCCATCTATAGAAGGTTTTGGGATCAAAGGTTTGGGTGGAGAGGCTTGAAGCTGACTTGATCTTTGAGAAGCTTCTGTCTTCAGCCGCAAGGAAAACTGTCTTCAGCCGCAAGGGGACTCGACGACACACTAACCATGGTAATTGACAACTCTTTGCATTAACAATATCACCTTTAGTGTAGGGGCATGTGCTAGATTTCAAGCCGATCCTAAGGAATCAGACCTCATTGCTGTAAAAAGAGTGATTAGATATGTGGCCTGCACAACTGAATATGGCTTGTGGTACCCCTTTGACACCTCAACCATCATTGCGGGGTACTCCGATGCCGATTGGGCCGGAAATATGGATGATAGAAAATCCACAAGCGGTGGCTGCTTTTACGTCGGAAACTGCTTAGTTGCTTGGCATAGCAAAAAGTAAAACTCCATCTCTTTGTCCACCGCTGAAGCTGAATATATTGCTGCCGGTAGTTGCTGTGCTCAACTACTTTGGATGAAACAGATGTTGAAGGATTATGATCTTAATCAGGACGAAATGACGCTTTTTTGTGACAACACAAGCGCCATTAATATCTCAAAAAATCCGGTTCAACATTCACGAACCAAGCATATCGACATCCGACACCATTTTATAAGAGAACTAGTTGAGGAAAAATTGTTCAATCTTGAATACATCCAAACCGAGCGGCAATTGGCCGACATTCTTACTAAGCCGTTAGACTCCACAAGGTTTGAACACCTTCAGAAGTCTATCGGTGTATGCTCACTCTAGCAAATTGGAAAATCATGTGCATATAGGTATATCTGAGGAATTAGCCTCATTTTATTGAGTGATCATTGATATCCCAAAGCTTACATTCTCATAAAATCAGCTGGGGAATCATTTGCTGAAGGGAGGAAGGGTTATTACTGCTTAAATGTCACTGGGGGCATTTCCGATTGATCGGACACTTCTCCGATCAATTGGAAATATCGTGAGTCCGATACTTATATGCGCGAGCCCTGTTCATTTCTGCCCTATTCCTGTTTTTTCTCAGCCTCTTCTGGTAGGGCATCCCTGTGCGATCGATCTATAGCTCAGATGGCTTTCCTTCGGACCGCATTTGCAGCAACAATAGGTCTTCGTGTCTCCTAGGTAAGATCTCACACACTGTCAGTTCGGTGTCTTGCTGTCCGATGGGTTCCTTCTGTCCCTTTTCTCTATCAGATTATCATTTGTAGGGATTTGAAGTTTTTCCTGTCCATCTTGGTGTCTGCATTGTTCAAATCCACTCTCCAATCTTGATACACCATGCCTAAAGATCCTAAAGGCAAGTCCAAGATGGCTGCTGGGCCATCCACCACCGCCAGGACCAAGAAGCTCCAAACTTCCCGACCTTCTCAGAGCTCTCCACCACCGGCTGCTCCTCCTGCCCAGCCTGAGAGTCCAGCTTCAATCTCTCGATTCCAATCCCGCACCATTATATATGAGCGGGAGGTCACTTTGTCTTGTGTAGAGCCCTTTGGCATTCCCGCTCTTCTTGCACAGATTGGGTGGGATGCTGTGCTTCGATTTGAAGGTGTAGCCCATCCTGAGGTTGTGTATACATTTTTATCTAAAATCATCAACCCCGTTGGAAACCCTCCCTCATGTGAGGTTATTGTTGGAGGCCGGGTCGTCAAGGTCACAGCCCAAACCATAGCCGACCTGATTGGTGTTCCCGTGTCCACAGCCCCACAACCAAATGACAATCTTCTTGATACTTCTCTTAGGGCTGATTGGACTCGATACATATGTCGGGGTCCCAATCCGGAGTGGATAGACGGTAGTGCACTTCGGGCGTCTGAAATGTCCAATAGGTTTCGAGTGCTCCACCAGATCTTCAGCACAAATGTCTACCCCCGCAGTACCAACAAATCCGACCTTACTGCAAATATGGTCAATCTGCTCTATCACATTGGTCATGGGACGTGCCTGTGTCTCCCATCCATCATTTTGCATCATATTCTGGATGCTCTGCCAGACAACTGCAACACCATTCCGTTCGGCTGGATCATTACCAGATTGGGGCACGATTGCGGGTTCACAGATATTGTGGTCCACCCTATTCCTCGCCGCACCTTTAAGGACCTCAATATCAAGAAGATGACCCTCCCAAAAGAGGATAATGTTGAAGACTGGGATTTCTCTCACACTCCCACACAGGTGTCGGCTGACACCCACAGCAGGTCTTCAGCTCCATCACCGTCGCCGGCCCCAGCTCGTCGCTCTGTCAAGAGGCGACTTTAGTCTGACACCTCTTCGGCACCTCCTCCTCCCAGCACGGAGCAGATCACTGCTCAACTAGATCGAGTGGAGGGTGCCCTTGCACAGCATGGTGAGCGGCTGTCGCGACTCGAGACCTTTATGCAGACCATTCATGATGCTGTCCAGAGCCTCACATCAGCTTTCTCATGCCGTCGAGATGACGTCGCTGGCCCTGCTCCATAGCTGCCTATCTTTTCAGTTAGGGTCCCTAGTGTCTAGTCGTCGCAGATATCTTTTTGGAGCGACGTTGTTAGTTGTATTGATTGATGCATCTTTCCTTTGACACCTTTTGGATAGTCTGATGGTCATCCTTTTTGGATATTTTTGGATATTTTTGGATATTTTGCTATGCTTTGTGTTGGCTCTGGATATTCTGATGATCATTATGTTGTTCTTGTTATGATATTTTGCTATGATCTTATGTTGATTTGTTTGATGATCATTCTTTTTGGCTATCTTGTGCATATATACATATAATTGTGCGAAATTGCTTATCCTTCTTGGGCTTCTTGCCCTCTTTTGGATTTTGTATATATGGTATGTTGGTCATGATATACATTTCAAGAGGGGAGGTTGGTTGCTTGGGCTATAAGCCCACTGTGCTTACTGTCATATACTTGTATATCCTTGCATGACCATATGTGTATTGGCTTCCTCTCTCGGCACGATAATGTTTATTTCCTCCTTTAGTCTATGACATATGCGCTGCATTCTCATTTCACTAACCTTTGTCAATCACTGACAAAAAGGGGGAGAATTTATCCCACCAAAAGATCCAGGTTATCTTTTTTGTTGATCTTTTGTGTGCAGGGACTAAGGGGGAGTTCAAGTGAAGCCCAGTCTGTACATTGAGTCTGTACATTTTGTATGTAATGAGTCATGTCTATGTATAAAGTTTTTATTTTCCTCAACATTATGTATTTTGGTTTTGGTGTTTAGGATAAGTCTGTGGTATAGACCAAGACTTGTATAGGTTTGGTTTTGTCTGGTAATTGACAAAGGGGGAGATTGTTAATGCAAAGATTTGTCAATTACCATGGGTAGTGTGTCGTCGAGTCCCCTTGCGGCTGAAGACAGTTTTCCTTGCGGCTGAAGACAGAAGCTTCTCAAAGATCAAGTCAGCTTCAAGCCTCTCCACCCAAACCTTTGATCCCAAAACCTTCTATAGATGGCCTAAATTCTTCCTAGGCACACCCTTAGCACCATCTATAGCCCACCTTCCATTAAGATCAGCAATGGAAGGGTTCTTGGTAGCAGAAGTTGCTTTAAAATTGAAAAACTATAAGTCAGCTCTCTCCGATACATACCCGATCCATCGGAGAATAGTCCGATAGATGTCCGATCAATCGGACAATGTGTCCGATCCATCGTAGAATAGTCCAGTTACATTGAAAACTCTCTGGACACTTTTCCGAGCCATCGGAGGCCTGTCCGATCCATCAGACAGGGTGTTCCGATCAATCGGACAGTATGTCCGATCAATCGTAAAATTTTCCAGCAAACAATGAAAATCTCTCTGGACACTTTTACGATCCCTCGGAGGTCTGTCCGATCCATCGGACAGGGGTGCTCCGATCCATCGGACACACATACGATCCATCGGAGGAATTTTCAGAAAAATTACATCAACTCTCTGGAAGAAATTTCGATCAATCGGACCATCTGTCTGATCAATCGGACAGGGTATTCCGATCAATCGGAATTAAGTCCGATCAATCGGAGAACCTGTTTTTAAGCAAAATTCAAATTTGGCTAAAACTTATGACCGATCGATCGGAACCTATCGAGCTGACCGTTTTCTAGCCGTTGAATGTCATATCTATTTATAGAACTCGGTTGGATCTTGCCCAGGACATCTTGAGCATCTTTTAGGGTTTGTGTGAGCCTTCTTCTTGAGATCCCCTTCTTCCAAACCCTTAGATTTGTTGAGTTCATACTTCAATCCATGTTGATCTGACCAACATTGATTAAGCATTCAAAGCTTGGATTGAATCATGAACTCAACCCCTCTTTAATGGCATCTTGACCTACCTCTCATAGACATTCTCTTGTCATCAATGCCATTAATGGTGGTTTAGGTAGAAGCTTTCCTCATATAAAAGCCATATCCTAAAATAGCCTCAACCTAACCTCAATCCCTCACCTTGGAATCTACAATGGGTCATCGGAGCAAGGTTGCTGATCGAGGGAGCTGAAGAAGACGTCTTCCGTACAAGCCGAAGCTTCTTCAACAAAGGCATCATCAAGGGACTCAATCAGGTAAGTATATTTAGTCTTTCAAGTCCAAGAAACCACCTCAAATTGAGATTTGGGTTTCAAAGTTTGAAGACCCAAACTCGGTAGAGTCCTTGCTTAGGACAAGTCCTTGAGTAGGACAAGCCCTTGTGTAGGACTAAGTGGTCATGGATTAGTCCTATGGAAGGATGAATCCATGTGTTGAGTCGTAAGTCCTTTTGTAGGCTGTTAAGGTTTATGGTTAACCTCATTTAAAACCATAGTGATAGTGAAATCCGGCCACTCAAGGAGTGAGTGGATCAGCCGGGAGTGGAGTAGGTACAAAACCGAACCACTATAAAAATCTCTTGTTGTGTGGTGAATGGATTAACTGATTTACTTCTTTCACATGTGCTTTTATTGATTTATATTCTGCATATCTTGTGTTTGATGAAAGTGCTCTAAGAATACTTTGCATTGAGAAATTTAAAAAGTGTCCTATTCACCCCCCTCTAGGACAAGGTAACTTGTTTCTTGCTTCTACAACAGCAGGTAATCAAACTTATACCGCATTTTTAATCTAATGCATGGATTTGTGATTGTAGGAATGAGAGGGAGACTTCACTAATTCATAGTCAAAAGAGTCACTATGTATGCATTGAAGATTAACATAACAAGTGACAAAAGGTGGAGGAAAGAAGAAGAAAGAAAGAGAAGAAAATATGGAAGACCTGTCCCAAGATCGGTCGCCAGACAGGTTTACACAGCTAGACCGGTCGCGAGACCGGTCGCCCGACCGGTCACCTAGACAGGTCGAGAGGTGTCCAGAAACACCAAACTCACTGGACTGTTTTTGAGGTTTTGAGATCGGTCGTGCGACCGATCGTTCATGAGCTTAGACCGGTCGTGCGACCGGTCGTCAGCGTAACAGATTGTACGCAAAGCTCTGATTTTCTCTGCCCAATTACGTAATTCCTTGCGCAATCCAGAATCTTCCGCACCAATCTATAAAAGGGACTTCTCCTCTTCATACCAGGGCATGCTTGGACGTGGGGATCATCAAGGAAGCTTAGGAGATGGATTATGCTTTAAGTTTTCCTAGTTTTTCTTCTAGTTTTAATAGTTTTTATTTTTTTAAGGCTTTTAGTTCCAGGATGTTAGAGATGAACTAAAGCCTCTTAGCTAGGGCTAAGAGGTGAAGCTTTTGATTTGTTTTTTTATGGATTGATGCAACCTAGGTTTCTTTTTTATGTTTTAATTGAAGAATTTAGTTCAATATGAGTTTGAATCAAGTATTAGTTTGGTTTTGCTTTAATCTCTTGATGACTCCGGGCTCATGTGATTCTTAGTGATTCTAAACTTAGTAGCTTATCTTCTGAGCATTGGTTATGCTTGTGTAGGTCATTGATCTATCATCGACTCTGGGCATGGTAAACCCTTTGATTGCCTTGTGTACAATGGCTTGATCTTCATGTGCGAACTCATTCAACTAAAGTTCTTATCTTTTGTTATAATTTGAAATAGTTGTTTGCTGGTTGATTTTGATTTAATTAGAGTTCTAATCATTAGTTGTAATCAAGTCTAGTGACAGGAGTTGATGAAAGCTATGGTTGTGAATCTCAACTAGATTGGAAGGAGGCTTAGCCTATACAATTGAGTGTGCCCAAGGCCTGAGCATTGTTGTGGGAATCAAATCAATGAATGAGCAACTGTTTTAGATAATTGTTGATTGCACCGCTCTATATTCCGATCGGATAGAGATATGAATTCGATTCCGATTGAGTTATGAGAGACCTAGTTGTATTGATGCATTGAAACTTATCAAAAGTGGATCCTTGGTGCTCTAGTGCCTTTTTAGATTGATATTAGCTTACACTTTCACTGTTTAAACTCAATTCACTATTTTCCAGCTTTAGTTCTTAATAGGATCTTAATTATTAGTTATTTTAGACAAATTCTAAGAATACCCATTCATAAATCCCTGTGGGAACGATACTCGGTCTTTCCGAATTATTACTACTTTGCAACCCTACACTTGGAGAGTGAACACCAATCCCGCGGAGAGAGAGAGAGAGAGAGAGAGAGAGAGAGAGAGAGAGAGAGAGAGCATGTCCGTACGGGCGGCCCACAGTGTTCCCTCCCCAAGTGTAGGGTTGCGAAGTAGTAATAATTTGGAAAGACCGAGTATCATTCCCACAGAGATTTATGTATGGGTATCTTCAGAATTTGTCTAAAACAACTAGTAATTAAGATCCTATTAAGAGCTAAAACTGAAAAATAATGATTTGGGTTTAACAGTGAATGGTTAAGGTAATTTCAATATAAAAAGGCACTAGAGCGCCAAGGATCCACTTTTGATAAATTTCAATGCATCAACACAACTAGGTCTCTCATGACTCAATCGGAATCAAATTCCTTTCTCTATCCGATTGGAATATAGAGCGGTTAAACCAACAATCATCTGGAACAAGTGCTTATTCATTGATTTGATTCCCACAACCATGCTCAGCCTTGGGCATACTCAATTGTATAGGCCAAGCCTCTTTCCAATCTAGTTGAGATTCATAACCATAGCTTTCACCAAGTCCTGTCACTAGACCTGATTACAACTCATGATTTGAACTCGAATTAAATCAAAATCAATCACTAAGCAACTATTCCAGATTATACACAAAGATAAGAACTTTAGTTGAATGAGTTCCCCCATGAAAATCACGCCACTGCATACAAGGCAATCAAAGCGTCTACCATGCCCGGAGTCGATGGTAGATCAATGCATTACACAAGCATAAACAATACTCAAAAGCTAAGATACTAAGTTAGGATCACTAAGAATCACATGAGCCCGGTGTCATCAAGAGATCAAAGTAAAAACCAACATAGTACTTGATTCAAACTCATATAGAACTAAAATTCATCAATTAAAGCATAAAAGGAAACCTAGGTTGTGTTAATCCATCAAAAACGAATCAAAAGCTTCACCTCTTAGCCCTAGCTAAGAGGTTTTTGTTCATCTCTAACATCCTTGAACTAGAAGCCTCTAAAAACATGAAAAACTACTAAAACAGGAAGAAAACTAGAAATCCGAAGTCGAATCCGTCTCCTGAGCAATCCCCACGTCCTAGCCTCCTTTGGTATGAAGGGAAGATATCCTTTTATAGCTTGGAGGAGTACAATACGCAAGAGAACTCCAAATTTCGCGTAAAACTACGCTATTGCGCAGAAAATTCCGGAGTTCCAAAAATAGAAAGAGCTTTTCACGCATGACCGACCCGTCTAGACCGATCGGCCTTCACTTGCAACAGTCCAGAGAGCACAGCCGACCGGTCATGACCGGTCAGAGTGACTTTCCATTGATCCAGCATACATGGTTGACCGATCATGACCGGTCGGACCAAGTTGAATTTGTTCCAGCGTGTGTAGCCGACCGGTCATGACCGGTCGGACTACACTGTCCATCCTCTGTTGTGCATAGAAGGAAGCAGCCGACCGGTCTTGACCGGTCGGGCTTCTTTGGTTGACCGGTCAGCCGACCGGTCTAGCTTCTTTTCTTCTTTATTTCTTTCTTTCTTTCTTCTTTTCTCTTCTCTCCTTGCTTTCTTCTCTTTGATCTTCCTTCAATTCTTCATCCTATGGTCTTCAATGCTTGTAAGGAGCTACATTTAGCCTTCAATTGGTGACATCTCCATCTTGTTCCTATAATTACAAATCATGCATTAGAATGGTCCTTTAAATGTGTAAATCGTGCATAATGAGTGATGAATTGGGGTTAGAATATGCACAATTAAGAGCTCAACACACCCCCCAACCAGCATTTTGCTAGTCCCGAGCAAAACATGCGTGAAACTAATTTCATTCTCCAAAACCCAACTCTCCTCTAGAAACTACTCTTCTATACGTTCCAAGACACATAAGCATAAGAATCAGAGAAATTCAGTGATAAAGGTTGAAACCTACAACTCTCAGATCGTAATAAGTATCTATACGAAATTCCCGCTGATTGATTGATAGATAGAAGAACTTGAACAAATTCAACCTAGTGTGCATGGTGAAAGTTCATCTCATGAGTTTCCAGGATTATCTTCTTCATAAATCAACTAAACTACCGATCTCAAGGTATATAGAGCAACAACAAGCCTATGACAGGAATTTGCCTTACCGTCCTTCCGACGACTTTCACACTACGTCCCATTTCCGGCTTTGGTTACGGGTAGACCATCCCCCGGTTGGTAGTAGGTAGCCCTAATCGGAATTTTCCACCATTTTCCATCATTCCCAATTTCATCCTTCCTTTCCTTTTTCTTTTATATCAGATAGGATTTTTAGAAATCCATATCTTTCGTTATTTTCCCATGGACAAGGATGGACAAAGTACCCCGGCTTGGTTTCTCAATACCTCAAATCAGAGTCTAATTAATCCACGAATCACATACTCCTTTCAAATCATGAAAATCGTGTAATGTGAACTAGGTGTAAAAGGTGTTCAAATTTTCTATCAATCATAAAAATAGGTGAATTCACATATAAAACCATTATATTAAGAGAAATTCAAAGCTTGCAACATTCCTCACTTCGTATCTCATCTTCTTATACTTATGCTATCTCAAATGCATAGAATCAAAGCTTTCCAAAAGTGTTTCGAATTTCAGAAAAATAAAAAAATTTCTACATCTTTGCTCGACATGTCACAAAAGCTAGCAGATTCATCAATTAAGGAATCTCTCACCCCCCAACCAAAACTCTGCATTGTCCTCAATGTAATAAGATATGCAATATGCATGACATGAGAGCAATGACATAAAATAAAGGAGAGTGAGAAAGAGAGATATCACCTGAAGCATACAGTCCATGGCAAGATTAGCTTTTGGAGATGGATTACTTCACAACTAAATCAACTATCAAAGCAAATCCTAATGGGTAAACATTCTAGCAAATTATCCTCCGTCAGACTAGGAGGTTAATCCCAACAACTCATCCAAAAGCATAAAGTCAAGCAGAATCATTAGATGGATCAAAAGGTTTTGCAGTAACGTCATCCAATATCCTGCTTTACAATGAACATGTGTGTGAGTAAATGAGATAAGCCACTCAAAATCCCAAAAAGGAATTTCAGCGGGTTCCTTAATGTTTTCACCACATGTATAAGAGGAGACATCATCATATTTATCAGAAAAAATATGTCTCAAATCTGATTTTCCTGGGCATTGATATTGCAAGTAAGGATCATCCCAGGGTTGGTGGAGTTCGGTATGCATGATCCACAAAGGTGTGAAAATATGAATTGATTTCTCAGCACAAAAAGGTATTGTTTCCACATCCTTCTCTCGGCTAGTGTCATATGCCGATACCGACTCAAAAAGTGTGACCATGTCCCTTATCATACTATCGTTCTCATCAAGGGAGTGAGTCACTTCTTCGTCTAAGGGACCGGAGTAAAAAGGTGAGAGGGACTCATTTTCCACAATAGAATTGATCATGTTTATTTCGTGGACCTCCTCATCCTCATCCTCTTGTTGGTTGTCAATATTAAAAGCATTCAACTCAATCATCATATTGCCAAAAGACATTTGTATGCCCCCACTCCTATAATTTATGATAGCGTTTGATGTAGCTAGGAATGGGCGGCCAAGTATGACAGGAATTTGAGGGCCAATATTAACCATGGGTCGTGTGTCCAAGACAATAAAGTCCACCGGGTAGTAGACTTTGTCAACTTGGACAAAGACATCCTCAACCACCCCTCTAGGAATACGAATCGATCGATCAGCAAGTTGTAATGTGGTTTTGGTGGGTTTTAATTCACCTAAACCCAATTGTTCATAGACCGAAAAGGGAATTAAGTTCACACTTGCCCCTAGATCAAGTAAAGCATGTTTCACCCGGTGATCTCCAATCATACATGATATGGTCGGACAACCGGGATCTTTGTATTTCTTGGGCATCCCGTGGTTGATAATGGCACTCACATTCTCTGTCAAAAATGCCTTCTTTTGCACATGTATTTTTCTTTTAACCGTGCAAAGGTCTTTTAAAAATTTTGCATATGACGGTATTTGTTTAATGGCATCCAACAGTGGGATGTTGATTTTGACTTGCTTGAAAACCTCCAAAAATTCCTGATATTTATCTTGAGGTTTGGTTGGAATCAAGCGTTGGGGGAATGGAGCAACAGGCCTATATTCTTTTAATGGCTCTTTTTCATTCATGGTGATGCTAGGTCCATCATCCTCTTTGGAAGATACCGGATCATTAGGTGTTGAAACCTTCACCGGATCAGATTTTTCAATGATTTTACCACTTCTAAGAGTGGTGATGGCCTTAGCATGTTCCATATGTTGGTTAGAAGAACTAGGCACGCTTATTTCGCATTGTTGTTTTGGATTTGGTACGGGTTGGGCTGGAAGCATCCCTTCCCTTGCGTTTAAGCGAGCCTTGATTTCCTCCACCGAATTTTTAAGCTCAAGCATTATCGTATGGTTGGATTGATTAATTTGAGCTTGGCCTTCCATGAATGCTTTCAAAGTATCCTCTATAGGCATTTGAGGTGGGGCCATTTGCATTGGGGGCCCCCTTTGAGGATTATTTTGATTAGCCGTGTTTCCACTCGCCCAATTGAAGTTTGGGTTGTTTCTCCAACTAGAATTGTTCGTGTTTGGATTTGGAGTACGGAAAGGTCGTTGATAACTATTCAAGGCATTCGATTGTTCAAATAAAAGTTCTCGAAACGCATAGATTGTGGACAATCCGGCGTTTGATGCACATTGGAAGCACAAATACCACAAATAGTTTCAACAGCCCCCTTTTGTTGGGTTGTATCCACCTTCTTTAGTTCCATCTCCTCGACCTTTCGTGTGAGTTTAGCCACTTTAGAACCTAGATCATCTTGCTCATCTAAAACATAAATTTCTCCTTTTTCCTTGGTTTGGGGTTGTTTTGAACTTGTTGGCTTAAATGTATCCCATGCTTGTGTATTTTCAGCCAACATGTCAAAATAATCCCAAGCTTCCTCCGTTTCCTTGTTCATGAACTCCCCATTGCACATCATCTCCACAAATTGGCGCATGGCTGAGTTTAATCCATCATAGAAGAGACTAATCAACCTCCACCGTTCATAGCCATGATGTGGGCATGCGTTTAATAGCTCATTGTACCTTTCCCAACATTGGAAAAAGGTTTCTTCTTCTTTTTGGGCGAAGTTCATTATGGCCCTTCTTAATGCATTGGTTCGATGAGTAGGGAAGAATTTTTTAAGAAACTCCCTAGTCATCTCAGCCCATGTCCCAATAGATCTTGGCCTTAAGGAATGTAGCCACGATTTGGCCTTTTCTTTCAAGGAAAAAGGGAATAATTTAAGTTTTATAGTATCCTTGGTCACATTGTCATAATTTATTGTGGCAATAACCTCTTCAAATTCCTTAATATGTAGATATGCGCTCTCAGAGTCGAGTCCATGGAATCTAGGAAGAAGTTGGATCAACCCCGGTTTAAAATCAATATTTCCCACATTGTGAGGGAAAATTATGCAAGAGGGAGTACTCGTCCTAGCTGGTTGTAAATAGTCACATAAAGTTCTAGGTTGAGGTACATCCCCCACTTCATTCTCATCCAATTCAGTAAGGTTTGGGGCTGGATTTTGATTAACCCTTTGATTTGGTTGATTTTCAGCCATCTCTCTAGTAATTTCAGGAAAACTTTGACGTTTCCTAGCACGAGGCTCTCTATCAATCCCTTCAACAATTACTTCGTCCCTTACAAGTCGGTTATTATAAGTCCTAGCCCAATGTGGCATGCAAAACCAAAAAGAATGAGTGAAAAGGAAAAAGAATTCTTCCTTCCTTCCTTTACTCCTCTCTAAAACTTAAGCACAGGGTGTCTTGCAATGGCTAAGCCAGAAGCAAGGATAGAGACCGATTTCTCCTGGTCAATAGGGGTTCAAAGAACTCCCCACCCACTCTTTGAGTCTTTTGAGAAAAAGTACAGAAAAAGAAGAAAGAGGAATAAGTTGAGAAGAGAAATCTCTGAGCACAAGGTGATCCAAGGCGGCAGAGCCGACCAATAGGAATCCAGGTGGCACAAAGCCTACCTTTCAGAGATCCAAAAGGAGTCTCCACCCACTCTACAAGAGATGAATATGATAGGAATGAGTAGGAGAAGAAGAAGAGTAAGGTTAGAACAATAAAACCTGATTTGTAAGTTAAGGTGCCTTCTTCTTCTTCAACTTCCTAAAAATCCCTGGATTAGACCTATGTTAGAATCCTGCAAAAATCAAAACAAAGTAAGTTAGTAATTAGAAGAAAACCTATTCTAGAAAGCAAAACAAATCCTAAATCTATCTAAACACAATCTCAACTAAAAGTTATTTCAGAAAATTCTAAAAATACCGCATAGAAATCCCCGGCAGCGGCGCCAAAAACTTGTTCACTCCCCAAGTGTAGGGTTGCGAAGTAGTAATAATTCGGAAAGACCGAGTATCGTTCCCACAGAGATTTATGTATGGGTATCTTCAGAATTTGTCTAAAACAACTAGTAATTAAGATCCTATTAAGAGCTAAAACTGAAAAATAATGATTTGGGTTTAACAGTGAATGGTTAAGGTAATTTCAATCTAAAAAGGCACTAGAGCGCCAAGGATCCAGTTTTGATAAGTTACAATGCATCAACACAACTAGGTCTCTCATGAGTCAATCGGAATCAAATTCATTTCTCTATCCGATTGGAATATAGAGCGGTTAAACCAACAATCATCTGGAACAAGTGCTTATTCATTGATTTGATTCCCACAACCATGCTCAGGCCTTGGGCACACTCAATTGTATAGGCCAAGCCTCTTTCCAATCTAGTTGAGATTCATAACCATAGCTTTCACCAAGTCCTGTCACTAGACCTGATTACAACTCATGATTTGAACTCGAATTAAATCAAAATCAATCACTAAGCAACTATTCCAGATTATACACAAAGATAAGAACTTTAGTTGAATGAGTTCCCACATGAAAATCAGGCCATTGCATACAAGGCAATCAAAGCGTCTACCATGCCCGGAGTCGATGGTAGATCAATGCATTACACAAGCATAAACAATACTCAAAAGCTAAGATACTAAGTTAGGATCACTAAGAATCACATGAGCCCGGAGTCATCAAGAGATCAAAGTAAAAACCAACATAGTACTTGATTCAAACTCATATAGAACTAAAATTCATCAATTAAAGCATAAAAGGAAACCTAGGTTGTGTTAATCCATCAAAAACGAATCAAAAGCTTCACCTCTTAGCCCTAGCTAAGAGGTTTTAGTTCATCTCTAACATCCTTGAACTAGAAGCCTCTAAAAACATGAAAAACTACTAAAACAGGAAGAGAACTAGAAATTCGAAGTCAAATCCGTCTCCTGAGCAATCCCCACGTCCTAGCCTCCTTTGGTATGAAGGGAAGATATCCTTTTATAGCTTGGAGGAGTACAATACGCAAGAGAACTCCAAATTTCGCGTAAAACTACGCTATTGCGCAGAAAATTCCGGAGTTCCGAAAATAGAAAGAGCTTTTCACGCATGACCGACCGGTCTAGACCGGTCGGCCTTCACTTGCAACAGTCCAGAGAGCACAGCCGACCGGTCATGACCGGTCGGAGTGACTTTCCATTGATCCAGCATACATGGCCGACTGGTCATGACCGGTCGGACCAAGTTGAATTTGTTCCAGCGTGTGTAGCCGACCGGTCATGACCGGTCGGACTACACTGTCCATCCTCTGTTGTGCATAGAAGGGAGCAGCCGACCGGTCTTGACCGGTCGGGCTTCTTTGGCTGACCGGTCTAGCTTCTTTTCTTCTTTATTTCTTTCTTTCTTTCTTCTTTTCTCTTCTCTCCTTGCTTTCTTCTCTTTGATCTTCCTTCAATTCTTCATCCTATGGTCTTCAATGCTTGTAAGGAGCTACATTTAGCCTTCAATTGGTGACATCTCGATCCTGTTCCTATAATTACAAATCATGCATTAGAATGGTCCTTTAAATGTGTAAACCGTGCATAATGAGTGATGAATTGGGGTTAGAATATGCATAATTAAGAGCTCAACACACAACGGGCCGCCCAAGACTTGTCTCTTGTGCGGCCTAGGCTGGCTCGTGCTCGGACATTCTTCACAGTCCACTGTTCCTGTCCCCACATTCTCTGTACTCTCAGGTTCGATTGCAGCCATGAATCTCCCTTTTGTCTCCTCTTTCCTTCTCTTTTTGTCTTTTTCTTGCTTGGTCCTTTCTTGGGCAGCCATTGATGATCGTTTGGGGGCCCTTGTGGGAGAGATTGATGACTCCCACACTTCAGAAATTGATGAAGGCTTTAAAGATGGTGAGATGTCTTTGATTGATGGTGTAGATGAAGCATTGAATGAGGGCATTGATGGGGATTTAGGGGTAGTGGTTGGTGGAGCTTTGAATGGCCCCATTAATGGCAGCCCTGCTGGAATTTCAGATTTGAATGGAGCATTGATTATGGGAGAAATGGATGGTATGGATGGGATGAGGAGATGGGACATAGGTGAGGCTATGCATCCCTTGAGTGTGGGCCACATAGATGATGTGATTGATGGTGATGATGGGGTCATGATGGACATTGATGGGTTGATCTTAGAATGCCTTTTGGTACCTGTGCGGAAAGAAAACACTTTAGCAAAAGGATTGAAGCATCAAAGTAGGAAGAGAGATACATACCTTCTTAGAGGAATGATCGGAAGAAAGACGCTTGTACGAGGCACTCCATAAGTTGGCTCGGGGATGTTTATCTTGAAAGCCCTGTAAGATTTTTTTTTTTTTTGCATATATACGAATAAGGAAAAATGATTTTTTTTTTTTTGGAAAATATATGCAAATCATGAAGTAAAAAATTTGTGTCAAGTGCTTATCTGTCTATGCATGATTTGGACTTGTGCTTTTAAATGTAGGAATCAGAACATTTGACTCAGCCTAATATCATACTCGATTTTCTTAATTATTCACCAAGGGTCCTAGTCCCCTTAAAATAGTGTGCAATGGTATCTTGCCTCTAAAATTTTGGCAGATCTTAAAAGAATTCTTGACTCATAGCCGCCATCCTTACTTCCGTTGAATCTTCATGTCGCTTGGATCTCTCATGTACTTGCTTTTTTTTCTTTTTTTCTTTTCTTTTCTTAGCCATTATTACCCGCAATGTCCTTTCGGGTTTTCGCTATGTCCGGCTTGCCCGTCATTTTTGCCCGTGGCACCCTTTTGGGTTTTCACCACGTCCCGGGTATTTGTTCTTGCCTGCCCCTTGGCAGCTATGCTATTTTTACCCTCGGCGCCCTTTCGAGTTTTCACCAAGTCCGCTATGTGCCCACTGTTTTTACTTGGAGCGCCCTTTTGGGTTTTCACTCCGCCCTCTTTGTTTAGGCACACATCTCTTTTCTTTTCTTTTTTCTCTTTTTTTTGGATAACCACGGCAACGAGAGGTCAGGAATCCGTCGTTGCCGACCGATTGTAACCTTTCGGCCCTTATCTTAAGCTACAATGGCAGAGTTGTCGGCCTTAGCTATAGACCCTTCTGAGGTGGATGGATGGATAGATGTGTTTCTTTTGGGTCGATTTTTTCTTTTCTTTTCTTTTCTTTCTTTCTTTCTTCTTCTTCTTTTTTTTTTTTGTGGGTTGTGTGTCTCTTTTTTTTTAAACCCCTATTTTTTTGCTCTATTCTTTTTTTTCTCTTTTTTTTTTGGCTTTTGAACCCTTTATTTGGAATACTTATTGGTGGAAGGGAAGGGATTCTCAGAGGTCTAAGCCTTGACCTCTTGACTTCGGCTCTACTAATGTAACTCTTGATAAGGTTGGATTGGCTTACCTGTGAAAGATTTTCACGTTGTCGGCGTTGATTGGCTCTGGAAGATCCTTACCCCTCAAGTTGGTGAGTCGAACGGTGCCTCCCAGAAGAACTTCTCTGATTCTCTGGGCTTGCCCCTTGAGTCTAATAGATGCAGCAGTGGTTGTTGTAAACCCGATATGACTTTTCGTTCTTCGGCTTCATTCTTCATTAGCACTCACGGTGACATGATTTTGACTCAAACTCGTAGGTCTGTCTTCTGATTTTAAGCTTCTCGAGGAATTTCTCCATCCTTAGATTTTAAATGACGTTCTATTGCCAATGTTGATAACATGTGGGAACCCTTAACAATTGATGATGTCATTTTTCATGAGAATTATCTTGCGAGATCAGAATATTACCTCCATCCACTTTGTGTTGTGATCGACTGCCACAAGTATATGCGTATGACCGCTAGATGATGCCGAGTCATTCTTTTTATTGATGTAGATACCTCATACAGGGAATAGCTGGGGTATTATCAGGTTGTAGAGTTTCGAAGCTCACACATGGATCCGATGTGCATGTTGCTGACACTTGAAGTGCTTTCTGACATGTTGGCAACAATCCGTCTTCATCAAGCCTCGAGGTTTCTTCAATCATTCATCAAGTCGCATACTCCAGCATGGAATGTAAGCATAGTCTTAGCAGCATTGTCTTGATAGGCTTGATGAGTTTTTGATCAAGTCTGGATAAGTCTTCATATGACGTAAGGTTGGGAAGTCATGACTTCAAAAATTCGATCATTCTCAGCTTATTTTTCGGGGACAAGGATTCTCAATGCACACTTCCCTATGGGTCTCAAGAGATCCTAGGTTTATAATTTTGAAATTTTTTAAGATGACATTGGCTTTTGGTTCAAACTTTTGAGGAGACCCTCTTAGTTTGGGAGTCAGCTCATCATTTTCCACATTACTTGGCTTTATCCAGACCCTTGAGTTTGAAGTCCAACTCTAGATCGAAATCTTATAAGTCAACTCCATACTCAAGTGCTTTGACAGACAGACTTGACACTTTATTGAAAATATTTCTAATTATTTTTTTCAAAGATTTTCTGGTTTTTTTGGAATTTTGTGAATATTTGGATTTTTTGAACTTTTTGAACTTTCTGAAATTTTGAATTTTTTTTTTGAATTTTTTTTTGTGAAGGATCCAAGCAAGACGGCAATGCGAACCAGGGGTTGCCTGATTCAGCCCAGGGAGCCGAGCGCTATCGGCTTTTATTGGCCATCATGGGGGCTACAAACCTGTTACTGCCCTGCACTCCTTCCCCTCGGGAGGTAGGGCCAGAGGGATCAGTAGGCCAACCCTCATTGTCGCGCCCAAACATCATGATAGATCTGGAATTGGGCTCCGAGTCAGTGTCAGATGCGATTTCTCTTGGCTCATCCCCAGTGTATTGCAGCTCTTCGGGTTCATCTAGCTGAGGTGGGACCAGAACAGCAGTCCAGTCGATCGGGGAAAATTTCTGCCCCTTGCTTGAGTCTTCTTTGGGCAAGTCTATCAACTCAATCTGCTTGCTTGATCATCGAAGGTGGAATTCAACCCATTATTAGGGTAGATAATCCCTGCATTGATGAATTGAACTGGTGTGTAGATGCAAGGATTGCCTTCTTCTTAACGACCTCGTCTTCTTCTGATACTTTCACACTTTGATTTCCTAATCAGAGTAGGGTGATATAACAGTCCTTTTCTATCCATATCTTCTTGAACCTCCATGATTTGAGCCGAGTCTTGATATTCAAGCTGATAGTAGAAGGTTTGACGCTCGGCAGGAAGGAATACGTAGTTTGATTCGATGGGACATGCGCGAGGGAAGTAATTTGTATTGTGAAACTCGAAACTTTAGGTATGAGACCTCCCCATTAGAGCGTTGTACGTCCATGGCTGGGATGGTAGGCTCTCGAAGGTTGGATGCTTCTACCATGAGAGTTTGTTCAGGATTGGTGATGATGGTGACCGCCCTATCCTTGAAGATGTGCTTGACCCTTTGGTGAAGATTTGAAGAGATGGCACCGATTCTGTGAAACCAGGTCCGATCGGGAAGGAGATGGAATGAAGTTGAGATATCCAAGACCTGAAGAGTGATGGTTGATGTTTTTAGACCGATCGAAACCTGGGCATCAATCTCCCCTTCAACCTCCTCGATAGTGGCCACATAATTGAAGCCGGGGCCCAATTCTGCTAGGGCATGTGGCATGTTGTCCAAGGAAGGGTCTTCTTCTTGGAGGATGATGGCTGAAGTAGAAGCCAAATAGACAAGTGCGGTGGGCAAGTTGTGCCCCTGGTTGTTTGCTGGAGAAATGGGCAGGTTGTGCCCCTCGTTGAGCAATGTTGTGAAGAATGAACTGACTGGAGGTGCCCATTGCATGATGATGGGCTCTGGGATTGAAATAGTTGAGGATGTCCCTTGTAGGATGAGAGGTTCAAACTTTGAATTAGAGTCGATGGCACGGATAAACTGGAGAGGAGGCTCTTCTTGGCTGATGAAAGCTGGATAGGCAGGAGGTGCCCCTTGCATTGCAGAGACTGGATCGACTGGAGATTCCCCTTACAGGATGAGGGGTTTTAAAAACGGACTGGTTAGGGGTGCCCCTTGCCAACCTTGATTAGGGAACTGTGAGTTCCATCTTGACTGTTGCTGTTGCTACGGTTGTCCGTGCTGAGGGAGGAATAGTGCACCTTCAGTAGAGGCGACAAGGTCGTCTTCTTCTATTGGATGGGGGATGAGGACACTTCTGTTATCATTCTCGAATTCAGTAGGCTCTTCTTCCACTGTCGGTTGTATAAGAGAGGCTTGATAAGGCCACCAAGGGGAGATCATCCCAGCCCTTATTCCGGCTTCGACTTGTTCCCCGGCGCAGATGAGTTGGGTGAAGTTCACATATGAATGTGAGACAAGGTATCCAAAGATACTTGGATTTGCCGAGTGGACAATCATGGAGATTTGCTCCTCGTCGTCGATGGGAGTCTTCATTCTAGCAGCCATGGTCCGCCACCGTTCAACTTAGGCTGACTAATGTTTCATCACTTCTTTGCCTGAGAGCTGCGAGGTCCGCTCTCCTGGGTGTCATGTTAAGATTGTATGCGAACCTGTCGATGAAAGCATGTGAGAGCTGCTCCCAAGTCCTGATGCGATGACAGTCCAATGATGTGTACCAGTCTAGGGCATCGTTTTTCAGGGACTTTTGAAACAGACGAATCAACGCCCCGTCGTTGCTTGCCACAGCATCTAACTCACCACAAAATGATCTCAAGTGGTCTATAGGACACCCTATCCCATCATATCTTTTAAATTTTGGTACCTGAACGCCTTAGGGTACCATTGCATCGGGAAATGGACAAAGGTCGCTGAACTTAGTGGATGGAAGATCCACCCGTTGTTGCTTCTGCAACTTTCTCTTCATCTCTCGCATCTGTTCTCTGAGTTGTTCAATTTCAGAGGGACCTAGATGAAGGAGATCTTGCCCTTTGCTAGGACTGAGTTGGCCCCCTTTCGTAATAATTGGTGTCATTGATGCTCCTATGATTCCTGCTTGAAGGGGGTTGGGCCTCATAATTACTCCCATTATATGGACTTTGTTTGACTAGAGCTGAGAAGGGAGACTGCAAAGAAACTTGAAAATAACTCCTGTTTGCAGGAGGATACTGGAAGAAATGCTCTGAGGTCGAGGGTTGTTCTGATTGAGGGCCTTCATTAGGAGGGAAATAAAAGTCCTGCGCCAACCCTGATAGCTGTGGTTGGGATGAACTGGAGGCTGGAAGAGATAGTTGTTGTGGTTGTTGAACTGGACCAGCTTGATTGCTGGCTGCTGAAGCCTGGGCTTGTGTGAATCGAAGAAGCATTTCCTGCATGGCCTTCATGCTTTGTTGTAGCTCTTGGATGCCAAGAATTGACATGGATTCACTCGAGTTTAATAGTGGAGAGGAAGCCTCAGGTATGGGGAATGGGAGAGCCATGTCGATTTTGTATTGGACGTGGCAGGGTGATTTGGTTTGGAGGAGTAATGGTGGGGAATATACTCTACTCTCTTTTTTGGGTTTTGGGATTTTCTATTTTTTTGTTTTGGGTAGAATGCTATGTAGATGAGATTGTATAAGGACCAATGACTTTCAAGCATATGGAGGATTCTATTTTTCAAGTCGGATCACGACTAGTGAGACTAGGCATCCCCAACAGAGTCGCCATTCTGTGGACGCTCGCCGTTTCGCGCTCCCGGACTTTCTCCCTTTCCTTTCGGAAAATAAGAAGGGGGGGGTGCGCACGAATCGCGTTTGTGCCACTGGCTTGCCTCGTTCTCGAGGGCTTTGTTTGGTTGTCGTGTTAAGCTGGATGTATTTAGATGAGTTCGTATAAGACCAGAGTCACCACTAGCCAGTTATTTCGAATCTACAGTCGGCTAGACCCCGTAGAAACGTTAGAGAAGGGGATCCGAAGATTCCTTCCTCTAAAATGACTCCTTTTAATCTGCGGCCAGAGATTCGAGGTAAGGGATCACGGTTACAGGGTGGGAAGAGGTTAAGCACCCCACACACTGCCCGTACCAAAGTACGGTCTCTACTTCACAGAATCGAACTAATACTTGAAAGTCTGATTTAATCCTCGTACATTCTCATGGATGACATGATGCATGGATGCAGGTCTGAACAGTAAGAGTTTCTGATGGGCAGGTTTCCATTAACAGGCAAGCCCAGAGCATACGCTCGAACTGACAGGTGCTTTATGCGAGATGCATGCTGTGTGTTTGAATAATCAAAGTTCTTGTAGTGATATATACATGAATGCAGGTCTGAACAGTAAGAGTTTCTGATGGGTAGGTTTCCATTAACAGGCAAACCTAGAGCATTCGCTCGAACTGACAGGTGTTTTATACGGGATGCATGCTGTGTGCTTGAATGATTAAAGTGCTTGTAGTGAAGAAGGGGGGTTGGAAGAAAAGTAAATGTTGCAATTATGCTAGATGCGAATGAGATGATGCTGATGATAGAGTAGCTGGATGGACGGAGGTGTCGCAAGGGTTAGCTTCGAGTGGCTGGATCAAGACTTGAATGGCTTGGGAGACTTGGACCAGTGGTTAGGCTGGGCTGGACCAGGGCTAGACTCTTCTCACTCGAGCTCTCCTTGGTGGAAGAGTGGGCTAAAGAAGGATGGAGGTGGGATCGGGACTCTCGGAGTGAAAGGAGGGGAGGTGGATGTCGAATGTGAAGGGGAGAGGGGGTATTTATAGCAGCGGGCAGTGGCAGATTGCGTAAATAAGTTTGGGCGGCACCCAGGGGCCGCCCGTACGGCCTTTCTCGGGATTCAGCGGGCAATACGGATATGCTCCGAGGCTACGGCTTGGAACTCGGTGAGTTGACTGGGCTTGGGGGATGGGTTGACACGGTGTGTTGACTCGATGGGTTGACTCAGCGGGTTGACTCGGCGATTGGACTCAGCGGGTTGACTCGCCGAGTTTGACTTTTTAGGACTTTTTGACTGGTTTTTCTTATGGGGGGGTTTTTCAAGCTGATGTTTAGGGGCGAGTTGACTGGGTTCAGGCTTGAGTTGAGCTATGGATTGGGGCTTACAAGGGTGAGTTTGGCTGAGTTTGGACATGGGATTTGGGGGTATGGTCCTCCATTCATCCAGCTATCTCTACCAACATTGTAGCCAAAGGTGGGGTATCAACACATAGGCTGCGGTTGTGTCACCCAATCATCCCAAAGATCCTGGGTATCTCGGACCTTTATGGTGGGAAGAGGTTGGTGCTCCTTAGCTAAAGAACACATATGGGTCCCTCGACAAACAATGAAGGCGGGGTCGTCCTCATTAACCGCCCTTCGCCCCCTCGTACCATCCGCCATCAAATCCTACAAGCTTGGCTAAGTAAGTCCCCATTCTTTACCCGATAAAATCTAAATCATTATCCAGGAAACCCATGGGTTAGGATTTACAGTCAAATGTAAAAATCCAATCTCCAAATCCATGTGTCGCCTAGGATATGTGTTGGGCCCATTGAAGAAAGCAAGGCCCACCTTAAAGAGGGTTGCATGCCATGCCTTAGGTAAGAAAATTCCACCATCCAAGGGCACATTTTGGTACAACGAATGCACTTAAGTGCCATGAGATCCAAAAGGGATAAGAATCAAACTTCACATGAGAAATCCCTCTTCAAAGTCCATATGTGACCAAGGCTTGGTTCACTTTCCATACCATGGCCATGATCCTCATTTAAGATGTTTTCATCTTTTTCCACATGTACATGGACAAGTGGGGAGTAGGAAGGAAATTGGTCCCCAAGAACAACTCAAGTGCCCCACCTCAATGGATTGAAAGGAGCACATAGCCCACTTGAAGCAGCATAAGAACCCATTCATGGGTCAATCATGGGAAACCTATGTACATCATCTTGATAAATGTTTTAACCATGAGAGTACAAATGGTGGTCTACCGACAAACATATGAGTCAAAGAAGCCAATGGTAAAAAAATTGATGCGCATAGCCCACATGAAGAATCAAAGCTGGAAATGTTCATGCAAGGACAAGTTTGGGCAACTTATGTGCACCAATTTCTTTACCAAAAAAAGAGGAGACCATTTGAGCACAAGGGGGCATGGCTTGATGAGTCACCCAACCATCATGAAAATGGTTAAGAATGATATACATAGCCCACTTAAAGATCAAAATCCAAAATGACCCAAAGTATAGGACAAAATTGGACAACTTATGGGTATCATTCTCTCCCACAAATTGAAAGAAAAATCACTCATCTTTGAGAATGATGGTAGATTACCCACCAAACGCCCCAAGAGAAGTTCAAGGAGCTATGATTGCATGGATAGCTCACTTGAAGAAGAGTCATCCAATTGAGGTCGGGAACATTAAAGAAAGCTCTTGAGATCCACTTTCCTACCACATGAGAAAACCATTTGAACTTAGTGAGATTGTTGAAACAACTCACTCATGGGACTTGTGGATGATCAAGTAACCCAAGTCCTCCATCCATCCAAAGTAAAGGCATGAAGAAAGAATCCCACATGCATAAAGTGTAGTGGTGCACACATGACTAAAAGAAATGCACAAGTTTCAATGAGGGCCCAAAAGCCCATCTATATGGAAAAATTCCAAGGAGCCCACCACACTTTGTGTATTAGGATATACATCATAATAAAAAAATGGTGGAAGATTTGGGACACTTGTCCATAAAGGCCCAACTAAAAAATTTTAGCCCACTTGAGATCCAAGTGAAGAATGGGCTAACGACTTTTGTCCATACACATGTAAAGAAAGACGAGGCCATCCAAAGTGAGCATTATAAGCCCAAAACCTGAGGTGGGCCCTACCAATCTCATGGGCCCAAACCTTGAAAAGAAGATGGAAAAGAAAAGAAAGCTCTAACGAAAATAGAGAGCATGGGGGAGCCCAAAATGAAGTGTTGGGCCCATCAAATACACCAAGGGCCATGACTTTACTTTGAGCCCATTTGATACACATAACAAGGGGCCCAACTCCCATAGGAAAAGATAGGAATTTCATCATGCACACTTGATGGACATGGAAAAATTACCCTTTACATACACATGAAGGGAGTGTGAAAGAATAAAAGAAAAATGAAATGAAAGCTTGCAATGTTCCTCTCCATGCACCACCTTGAGAAAAGATTGGATATGTAGAAAAAAGCCAAAAAGACTTGGGCCCACCTTGACTCCTTTGAAATATCTACATGAAGGAAAGAAAGAAAACATGAGAAGAGAAACTGAAGAAGAAAAAAGGACATGAAAGAAAAGGGAGTGGTCCATACCTTCACCACTCACCAAAGGGGGACCAGCTTGCTGTCCCAAAGCTCCACTAAGGCCCCACCACTTGAAAAAGAAAAATGACCACCAAAAGAAAGAGAAAACTTGAAGAAAGAGAGAGTGTGAGAAAGAAGGGAGAGAGATTGCACGTTGGAGGAGCCAAGGGTGCCCCATGCTATATAGAAAAGGAGAGGGCACCCATTATCGAACCCATTGGGAAAACCAGCGGGCAGAAGAGGCTTGGGCGGCACCTAAGGGGCCGTCCGTCCTCCCACCTGGTTGAAATGACCTCTCTCCCTTTCTCCTTGGGAAGAGTAGTTGCAAGTGAATCTTGTACCTCCATGTAAGAGTGAAGTGATGGATGAGAAGGATGAGAAAAAGAGAGGAATCTCACCCAAAATCTCATATTGTGAGAAATTGGAGAGAATTTGACTTGATGATGTGGAAAAAGCTCCATGAGATTTTCAAGAAAAAGAAAAAGAATTGACTTGGTCAAACAGTGATCTCAACCATCCAAGTCATAGCCTGATGATCTAAATCATTTGCAGAAAACCCCAGGAATTTCCAACCTTGATCACTGCCTACTTGCCATTCCAGGGGTCCGAAGACCTTAAACTACATCGGGATCAAGATCCCGAGGGATTTTCAATAAAAGCCAGCATCGATTCCAACCGTTCGAGCCAAGATCCAATGATCGTGATCATTTTAAAAAAATAAAAAAAATGTGTCATCATGTTCTATACAAAGTTTTGGTCCGAAGACCTTAAACTACGTTAGGATCAACATCCCAAGGGATTTCATAATAAAAACCGTCATTCGATCTCAATTGATCAAAGAAGGGGTCAGATAGACCAGATCTTTTCAAAAAATCACAAAAAGAATGTATTTTCAGAATATATATAAGTTTTGGTTTGAAGACCTTAAACTACGTCGGGATTAAGATCCCGAGGGATTTTTAATAAAAACCAACATCGGTCTTGATTGTTCGAATCAAGATCCGATGACTCCGGACATTTTCTAAAAAAAATATAAAAAATGTGTATTTCCAGCATCGCTTGTACACAAAGTGTGGGTCCGAAGACCTTAAAATACGTCGGGGTTAAGATCCCAAGGGATTTTCAATAAAAATCGGCATCGGTCTTGATTGCTCGAATCAAGATCCGACGACTCCGGACATTTTCTAAAAAATAAAAAAAATGTGTATTTCCAGCATCGCCCGTACAAAGTTGTGGTCCGAAGACCTTAAACTACATCGGGACCAAAATCCTGAGAGATTTTCAATAAAAACCAGTGTTAATCTTGATTGCTTGAATTGGGACTTAACGGCCTGGAACATTTCGAGAAAAAAAATATCGCCTGTACAAGGTTTTAGTCCGAAGACCTTAAACTACGTCAGGATCAACATCCCGAGGGATTTCATAATAAAAACCGGCATCGACTTCAACTGCTTGGCTTAAGGTTCGATAATCCGGATCTTTTCAAAAATCACAAAAAGAATGTATTTTCAGCACGTATATAAGTTTTAGTCTGAAGACCTTAAACTACGTCGGGATCAAGATCCCGAGGGATTTTTAATAAAAATCGGCATCGGTCTTGATTGTTCGAATCAAGATCCGATGACTCCGGACATTTTCTAAAAAACATAAAAAAAAAATATGTATTTCCAACATCGCTTGTACACAAAGTGTTGGTCCGAAGACCTTAAACTACGTCGGGATCAAGATCCCGAGGGATTTTTAATAAAAACTAGCATCGGTCTTAATTGTTCGAATTAAGATCCGATGACTCTAAACATTTTCTAAAAAAAGAAGCAAAAAAAAAATGTGTATTTCCAGCATCGCCTGTACAAAGTTTTGGTCCGAAGATCGTAAACTACGTTGGGACCAAAATCCCGAGAGATTTCTAATAAAAACTAGTGTTAATCTTGATCGCTTGAATTTGGACTTAACGGCTTGGAACATTTCGAAAAAAAAAATATCACCTGTACAAAGTTTTGGTCTGAAGACCTTAAACTACGTCGGGATCAACTTCCCGAGGGATTTCATAATAAAAACCGGCATCGACCTCGACCACTTGGCTTAAGGTTCGATAATCCGGATCTTTTCAAAAATCACAAAAAAGAATGTATTTTCAGCTTGCACATAATGTTGGGTCCGAAGACCTTAAACTACACTGGGATTAATTTCCAGGGGGACTTTTCTTGCTTTCAACCAAAAACCGACATCGGCCTCGATCGCTCGGATCAAGGTTTGATAACCCGGATCATTTCAAAAAAATATTAAAAATATTTTGAGCTTTCATGAAAACCAGTATCAATCTTGATCACTCAAGTTGAAGTCTGGAAATTGTTCAAAACAAAAATTCCACCATCAAAATTACCTGCACAAATTTATCCTCAGCGGACTGAAGACCTAAAACTACACTAGAATTAACTTCTCAGGGGCTTTCTTTCCCAACCTGTCTCGGACTTGGCTGACACTTAATCGTACTGATGTCCGGAGTCTTCTAAACAAGTAAAGGCTTCAGGCGGGCAGAACCCCGCGATCCTGTTCGTGTTGAACGCACCGTGATAGACAACCTTGATTTAGAAGTCGTTGTTGAATCTGACAGATATTCCTTGTTCCTAAAACTCATGAAGGGGATTAAGGCAGTTGGAAGGTGAAGCGTACCCTCACGAAATTGTGAGCAGCATAAGGCCCCAAACTGGATTGACAAAGGGAAATGTGAGGATGTGGCTCATTTTGTAGCCGAAAGAGTCCGTCGGATGATACGTGGTCTATGCGCATTGCACATGAGGAACAGGAAACTTTGTGGGTGTGTTGACTGAAAACCCTCAAAATCCCCTCATCCGAAGATGTAAAACTATGGCACTTAAGTATGTGAGATTCGTCTTGCTCGCTGACGTAAAATAGATCGGGTGCCTTACCAGTAGTAGAAGCTGGAAATGGATGAAAGTTCCATATTTTTCCCTGCATTTCAGAAAAATAAAAAAATACCAAAACATTACAAAATCATCTTTCAAAAATCATAAAATATTTCCCTTGCTTTCAATAAACAACGATCTTCACTCGGACCAAATATTTTCAAAATCACAAAAATATTTCCTTTGTTTTCAATAACCGATCTTCATCCTAACTACTCAGGTAAAGATTCGAACCACATATTTGTAAAAAATCACAAAAATGTCACTATCGCCAGCACGACACTTCAGGAATCTCGAACTCCACTCACTTACTTCACAGTTTGGGATGACGGATCCGATCGCCCACAAATTGAAATCTTGACCAAAACTGGCGACCAAGCACCATCCCAATCACATCCATCTCCAAAAGAACATCTTGAAGTCTAACAACATCCTTCATCCATCCCCATCAGCAAAGAAACAACATCTTGGGACGATGGACCTGATCGACTACGGGTCGGGATCTTGACCAACCCGTTGACCAAACATCCACATTGAAAAGAAAATCTCCGGGAAGCACAACCCCGCAAGCAATAAGCTCAAAGTTCTCTACATCCCAACAAAATCAAAATCATCGAACCAAAAAAAAAAAGCTAAACCATGCATTCATCATCAAATATGCGTCCCTATGCATCGCATCAATCATCATGTTTAACTTCTTTCAAAATAAAAGTTGGTTAGCCAAAGACCCCATAGGCATCCCTAATGGAGGTGAGTGCATGCCAGATTTCCTCTTCAAAAGATAAAAAATATTATATATATTCCTATTTGCAAATAAAAACCCGACGGAGTATCACTCCCCAGAGTGGGTATCTTTTCAAAATCCAACAACATTTTCCCAGTAGAGCGTTCGGCCTTCAAAACACCGAGAGATCTTCCATATCTCTGGGTAGGAGCCGATGCAAAATCCAAGTAAGATCCGATGTCTCGTAGTTTCCCTGGAGACTATCGGATCCAATGCACTCAAAGTACGGTCGAACTGAACTCCAGTGTCAGTGCGGTCGTACCACATGCTAAGATATGAAAAGATGAAAGCCAAAAGGCTCGGTCAAAGAAACCGTCTGAATGGTGGAAACGATGAATTGTAACCCAAGTATTAAAATCAGTAAATTGGGTGGAAAAAGTTCACCCGCACATACCTAGGCATGGATGCCTGAAGTACCTTGACTGAATCCAAGTCGGCATAATGATCTCCCCTAAGACTACATGACGCAGGGTAGCTAACCACTTTGACAGTCAAGCGAAACAAGTACTCCTGGAGTGATCCGGGAAAGCATCGAACAATCAATCACCGAGTCAGTAACCTCGTAAGACTATGACGGACGCAGAGGCTCTACTGTACCTTTTCGATGTTAGTACCGATCAGGAATGGAAGGGTTGCGATTGGGTACCTAGGTTGCAGTGCATGTAGGGACAATCGCAACATTTTCTCCAAACTCCCGCGGTATGTGCGAGTTATCAATCTCCAAACAATTAACTGACTCAGATACAAAGGAAAATAAGGATTCCAAACCACAATCTAGGAAAGAATGAATTGCAAACCAAGCATCAAAACCAACAAATTGGGTGGAAAGAGTTCACCCGCACATACCTAGGCGTGGATGCCTGAAGTACCTTGACTGAGTCCAAGTCGGCGTAGTGATCTCCCGTAAGACTACATGGACGCAGGGCAGCTAACCACTTTGACAGTCAAACGAAACAAGTACTCCTGCAGTGATCCGGGAAAGCATCGAACAATCAACCATCAGTTTCAGTAACCTCGTAAGACTATAACGGACACAGCGGCTCTACTGTACCTTTCCGATGTTAGTACCAATCGGGAATAGAAGGGTTGCGATTGGGTACCCAGGTTGCAGTGCATGCAGGGACAATCGCAACGTTTTCTCCAAACTCCCGCGATATGTGCGAGTTATCAATCTCCAAACAATTAACTGACTCAGATACAAAGGAAAACAAGGATTCCAAACCACAATCTAAGAAAGAATGAATTGCAAACCAAGCATCAAAACCAACAAATTGGGTGGAAAGAGTTAACCCGCACATACCTAGGCGTGGATGCCTGAAGTACCTTGTCTGAGTCCAAGTCGGCGTAGTGATCTCCCGTAAGACTACATGGACGCAGGACAGCTAACCACTTTGACAGTCAAGCGAAACAAGTACTCCTGCAGTGATCCGGGAAAGCATCGAACAATCAACCATCAGGGTCAGTAACCTCGTAAGACTATGACGGACGCAGAGGCTCTACTATACCTTTCCGATGTTAGTACCGATCGAGAATGGAAGGGTTGTGATTGGGTACCCAGGTTGCAGCGCATGCAGGGACAATCGCAATGTTTTCTCCAAACTCCTGCAGTATGTGCGAGTGATAAATTTTCAGACAATCAACTGACTCAGATGCAAAGGCAAGCAAAGATTTCAGACCAAGATCTATGAATGACTGAGTCAGAAGTGGGGTGTCCACTCGTTTTGACATTTGATTGCACGCAACCACTACCAAAAAAATGACTTTTCCCGACGGCCCCGCCTTTTTTTCCGATGGTTCTGAGCCGTCGGAATTTCCAACGGTCTAAAACCGTCGGCGAATGTCTATCGGCCGTCGGGAAAAACTAACCAAAAAATACCTTCCCGACGGTCCCGCCCTTTTTTTCCGACGGCTTTTAGCCGTCGGAATCTCCAACGGTCTGAAACCGTCGGAAAACGGCCATATACTTCTTTTCATAATTTAATGAAACGAACCCACCCTGTTATCCTTACATTGGGGCCCACCTACATGATTTAATGTATATCCATGCCGCCCATCAATTTTAAAAACTCATTTTAGAGTTTTACCCCAAAGAACGAGGCAGGTCGAAAGCTCAAGTGGACCACAACATATGGAGCCATGTCCAAGTCGTCAATTGTTGATTTTAGTGTTGCTCACTTGGACCTTCAATCTGCCTCATTTTTTGGATCATGCCCTAAAATGATATGTAAAAAGGGATGGACAGCATGGATGAATCACATACAACACCATGGACCCCATGATCCCCTGTTTGGATCATCTGTTTCCAGCACCCCAATCATCACTCGAATTGGGGTGCGAATTAGCTTGGTGTTACCCATATGGTGTTACCCCTACCATGGGGCCCACATTGATGTTTTTTTATACATCCACACCGTCCATCTGTTTTCTTTAGACCATTTTAAGATGTGATGGCCAAAATTTATAGAGAGATTAATCTCAAGTGGATCAGTACCACATGAAATGTTGATTTGAGTGCCTCACCATTAAAATTTCCAAAGGCCGGCCTATTATAACGTTTCCTTGATGTTTATTTGTAATCCAACCTATTGATAAATGTTAAGAAGATCTGTATATATGAAGGAAAATTAGAAAGATAATATTGATCCAAAGCTTTTGTGGCCCGCAACAATGTTTTTAATGGTGATTCATCACTCTTTCTAGTGGTATGGTCCACCTGAGATTTGGATCTTCTTATAATTTTGGATCGATTCCTAAAATGAGATGAAAAAATAGATGGATGGAATGGATATACAGAAAAAAAAATCAAGGTAGGCCGCACACGGTAAAGGTAACACCTACTAAGTTGTCATCTTCTAATTCAACTATAACAAATTGTAGGTGTTAACGGCATGCGGTAAAAGAACACCATCAATTACCTATTTTTATGGCGTGCACAATCTAGCATTGTTAAAGATCCACTTTATAATGGCATTTACTAATTGAACGCCGTTAAAACACATTGTTGAATATCTTATACGATGATTAATTTGCATATCGTCTTCGATTGACCTTGCCACTACTGTAGCAGGTACTGATCGGTGCTTGTGGGGCCCACTGTGATTTATGAGTGTTCGCTTCCCCAAGTGTAGGGTTGCAATGTAGTAATAATCTCGGTAAGACCGAGGTCGATCCACAGGGAAGGAAGTAAACAATGCAAATTATCCTAATAACTAGAATCAAAGAGGTTTGTGAAATTGGTTTTGAACACAAAATAGAAAATCTGATAATGAAAAGATAACTAGAGCATCAAGGATCCACTTATAGCTCTCCTTAGATGCATAATTCGCTATGGTTTCTCACTTTCTCAACTAGAATCGATATTAAGATCTATCTAGTCGGATGATAGAGCTGTTAAACCAAACAATCTGTCATATGTAAGTTCAATGTATAGGATTCACTCAATGTAGGCTGAGCTGAGCATGATCAATTGCATAGGTCAGTCCCCATTCCAAAAGGTTCAGTTCACAATCATAACCATCCTCAAGTCCTGTCACAAGACAAGGCTAGATCATGATTTGAACTTGATTCAAATCACATGCACAATCCATACATATTATAGAAATTCAGAAAAGTAGAACTTTGGTAGGAAGTCCCCACATGAAGATCATAGTACTAGAGCGCACTCCAATTCCTCTCTCTTTGCTTTCTTCTTTCTTTGGCCGACCTTGGGTCTTCATCCAAGGCTCCTAAATGTGCCCTTTTGGTTATCAATTGGGCAAAGCAACTCTCATTCCTACAACCACAAAACTATGCATTAGATTAGCCTTTAAATCATGAAAACCATGCATAATGAGTGATGAATTGGGGTTATAATATGCACAATTAAGAGCTCAACAATGAGTTTTATCCATTAAACATGCCTTAAACATTACAGGGCCCTAGGACGTTTTTAATGGACAGTGGACATTCAATCACTATTGTTTTCTTGTGTTGTGGTCCACCTGAGATTTAGATATGGCTCATTTATAGGATCAAGTCTTGCTATAATTAATCTTGAGAAATGAATGAACAGCATGGATAAATTAAACATAATAATCGTGGGGTCCATAGAGCCCGACCACTAGCACCTGATCACCAATGTCAATAGCCAAATTGTTGGGAACCAAGGGGCCTATTGTGATGTTTGTGAAAATCCACCATGTCCATCCGTTTTGTGAGCCCATTTTAGGACATGCATGAGACAAAAAAATGAGCTGGGATCCAAAAGTCGTGTGGGCTGAAAACATAAGGATTGAATGACCATGGTTTAAATATTTGTGGGATCATAAAAGTTTTTAATCAGGCTAATATAAATTAATATAATTTGTTTTTTCATGTTCATCGCAGGAGGACTGAGATGTTGTGAACAGTATGGAATATTGTAATGGTAGATCTAAATGTCAACTGGACCAGCACAAGAAACAATGTAATTGAATGCCCACCGTTAAGCTTCTTGGAGGCCATGAAAGTTTTAGATCAAGTTGTTAATTTTTCCTTGTATCCATGTTTGTATGACCTAATCAAGAGGTTGGATGTCAATAAACATTGGTGGGACATTCAATCACTACTATTTTGTTATGGTGTGGTCCACCTGAGATTTAGATTTGCCTAATTTTTTAGATAAAGCCCTAAAATGATCAGTAGAAATTAATGGACAACATGGATAAAACACATACATCATGATGCCAAAAGCATCAAGGGCTTTTTTGTCTTTCCATAAGAAGATCCAATGCTCTCGGATGACTATAAGTTGTACTGCTCCTAGTAGCTTATGGGCCCTTGATCAGTCAAATTGATTGATCTGGATCGTTCATTAAATGATCAAGGGCCCATTTCTTATGTTATTACCATGAAAATTAAAATTACACCAACCAAATGTGATTCCAACGGACCAATCAACTGCCTTTAAAATGGGCAATTAGGATCATTCACAGAAAATTAAGGATGTTCAATCAACAATTTAAACCCTTCATTTGTTGGGGCCTACCATGGATCGCTGTTAGTTCTCAATAGCTCCTTTAAGAAGAGAATCCTGACCATCAGTCCATGGCTTATGAAATGGATGGCTAGCTATTCTTATAGATTAGAGCATATGGTCAGTACTTTGAGTTAACACATTGGACCACACCACAGAAGAAAAGTGTTGATTGAAGGTCCACCATTAAAAACTTCCCAGGGCCCACCGTGATGTTTATTTGCCATCCAACCTGTTGATAAGGTCACACAGACCTTGATGAAGTGAAAACACAAATTAATATCAGCTTGATCCAAAACTACTGTAGCCTACAAGAAGTTTTCAATGGTGAGAATTCAATTCCCACTTTTTCCTGTGGTGTGGTCCACCTGAGATTTGGATCTGCCTCATTTTTTGGCCTGTGCACTAAAATGAGGTGGAAAAATGGATGGACAGCGTGGATAAAACACATACATCATGGTGGAGTCCACACAGCTTTGACACAAGCCACCTGGCTGGTGTGGGGTCACTAGCCAATCCACGTCCGCTGGACATTATGAACGGTATGGATGGCATATGATCCCGTTCATTATTTGTCTCAACGCCTAAAATGAGCTCAGAAAATAGTTGGACGGCGTAGATTTCTCATAAACATCATGGTGGGCCTCACCCACATTCCGAGCAGAGAGCAGTACGAGGTTTCCGCGCGCCAATACCAATTTTTTCAGTTTTTTTCCAAAACCCATCTCCCGCCTCTCCCTCTCTGAAAAGGGGTTTTTTTCCCAAACCCATCTCCCGCATCTCCCTCCCTTTCTCCCTGTCCGATCTCCATCCCTCTCCCTCTCTCTGTCTCTCGTCACTGTCAAGGACGTACGCAACCCTCTCCGTCCCTCTCCCTGCACCGATCGGAAGAAACAAAGGTTTCTTCAGCCGTTCCACTGCTGCCCCTTTGATTTGGCGTCACAGGTATCTCTTTCTCCCTCAAACATCGAATAATCTTGCCCCATATTTAAAAACATGGACTGAATAGCATGAGGCCATTTTATAGGATACATGTATGCCATGTATAATAGCCTTGCATAGCATTTGTTTGATGAAATGTCTATGTTTGCATTTTTCAATTTATAAATGTATGTCATATATAGAATAGTCTTGCCTTTAATTGTTTGTTGTGAATGCTAAGTGTGCATAGGATGTGTTTGCTGAAATGTCTCTGTTTAACATATTTGCTTATGTTGCTAAATTTTTCTAAGTATTAGACTGTTCCAAGTAGGCCTGTTTGCCACCTTATGGTGGGCCTCATGATCTGTATCTAAGGATCTCACAATGGGATATGTCTATGCTACATGTTAGTGTATGGTATTGTCCTACTAATTCATTGGAAATAATCCTCATGTGTTGGTGAAGTGGAGCTAAAGTTGGGACAGACTCATTGCCAAAGACTGCAAGTCTGAATATTGTGTCTAGGACTTTGGGTCCCCGTGGTGAGCTCCATGTATGAGATATATTGGGGCCACTAAGATGAATTTCTAATCTACATAAGTGTGTAGATAAATGATACTTTAGTTGGACCAATGTGGGCCTTAGGTGATCTTTCGTCTGACTCCAAATTGGGGCTAGGCAGAGTTGTGCAGAAATTTCAGATGGCTATGTTGGGCCATGTGCCACAAATTGTACACATGTAATCAGAGGGTCCTACCTCATGGAATTTTATGACCAAATATGGGAATACCAGGGACACTTGACGGTATGTCAAAATATGGCCTCATGTGTCTGTGGTAACCTCCCAAAGTTGGACAAAAACCATTCTTGCACAACATTTCTGCATAGTCCTTCAAGTGCCAGTGTTTGAGCTCTTGCCAAAATTTATAAACTCATCTTCAAGGGGCCATAGTTTCTGAGTTGTGAAGCCCATGCATGGGGCTGCCAGATGAATAAATTCTTTTTTCAAATGTGAGCCGCACATGATCACAAGGTAGGCCACAAGACGGCCCAAAACCATTTGTGTTATACCAAAACTTATGACTATTTGGGTAGAACTTGGCATGGACCCATTTCCATGGGCTCCACCTCTCATCCTAAGATACTTTATGGACTAATTAGGCCCTGGACATGGACGATTCACAGTGGTAGACTATTTCCTAGCGGGCCACCTTATATGGACCTTACCCTTGCTCATGTGGCCCGTATTATATGTCTTCTGAACTTAATTTATACTCTGATGATGTGGGTCATGTGGTGGACATCTTCATTGTCCATTTATTTATCATAAGTTATTTAGGTCCTTGGGCCTATATAAATGAATTAAAAGTAAGGCCCAAGTGGGACAAATACCAAGAGAGATAGTTGGGAGTGAGAAGTCCACCATAGTGACTTTACTTGGACCCGTTGGGTAGGCCCATTTTATAGTGGGCAGCGTGCCTTGCATAGTACCATTAGTCAAGTAGACAACACCCAATGAGTCCATGTTGGATTATATGAGTTGTAGATTTGGGGCCTTTTATATGATTTACTTATGCATGTAACTAGTAGGCCCAAAATGATGTGGAATGTGTAATAATGTTGGCATCTTGATCCTATGTTTGAGATTGTGCATGGTTTTATTTAATGGTTAAGATGATGACAACGTTGATGATTGACTTGATGGTAGGTTGAATTTTTGGACAGTTTAAGGTTGAATAGATTGCAGTGTTAATGCACATGCTAGTTCCGTTTCATCTCTCCCTTTCTCTCCGGAGTATTCCCTACACTTGTTTTTGTCGTCAAATATCCATTCCTTTTGTGGATAGTTGACGTGGAATCAAATGCCTGATCAATATTTCTGGAGAGATAAGGGGATATGCAGTCGTAGAAGTTGGACTAATATTTGATTGTTATGGTTGTATACTTTCTATAGGTACACATCATAATTAAAGAGGTTGTATCCAATGGATAGGGAGTGGATTACTCTACGTTACCCAGACTCACGTTTTATGGATGGTATTTTAAGTTTTGTAACGTTCGCATCAGAACACCTTCCTGGTAGAGAAACCATTCATTACCCATGCACCAAATGCAGATGTATACGTTTACCCTGCATAATTGACGATGTGAAGGTACATCTGATGAAATATGGATTTGATCCAACATATAGGGTGTGGAGCATGCACGGTGAGCTTGCAACACCCAAGTATACTGAACGTGCTCCAATTTCCCACCAGTACCCCAGTGTGGCAAACTTAAACGACATTGTCAATGCGGTTGTTGAAGACCTTGGTGGTAATAACCTAGACGAAGTTGTTCAGGATGACCCTAATGTAGCCCCCGAAGTTGAAGACGTTTTTGGGGACGCTACAGGTAATGAGTTTGAAGAAAATCTACGAGATGCAATGACTGAGCTGTATCCTGGTTGTCACGAATTCACCTTGTTGACTTTTATTGTACAACTTTTTAAATTAAAGGTGAACCATGGATGGAGTGAACAAAGCTTTACTGATCTCCTTCAACTACTCCAAAGTGTGTTGCCATCAGGTAATAAGACCCCAGTTAATACCTACCAAGCGAAGAAGATCATTACAAAGTTGGGTCTTGATTACCAGAAGATTCATGCTTGTCCAAATGATTGCATGTTATACTGGAGAGAGCACGAGAAGAAGACGAGTTGTCCAAACTGTGGTACTTCTAGGTACAAAAAAGAATCAGATTCTAAGTCAAAACGAGCGAAAGTACCTGTGAAGGTGTTAAGGTATTTTTCAATAACACCAAGGCTACAAAGGATGTACAGTGTGCCATGGGTGGTAAAAGAGATGACCTGGCACTCAACTGGAAAAATGCAGAGTGGAAAGATGGGGCATCCGGTTGACTCCAGCACATGGAAGCTTGTCGACAACAAGTATGAGGATTTTGCAACTGAGCCTCGCAATGTTCGATTGGGTCTAGCCACCGATGGGTTTAACCCCTTTGGGACTTCCAGCACATTGTATAGTTCATGGCCTGTTATGTGTGTAACGTACAACCTTCCACCGAAGCTATGTATGAAACCGCAATTTACTATACTCACTTTGCTTATCGAAGGGCCGCGACAACCCGGGAAGGATATTGACGTTTATTTGCAACTGTTGATTGCTGAGTTAAAAGACTTGTGGTGGAAAGGGATCATGACAATTGATGCATACCATGGAAACAAATTCAACATGCGTGTTATCCTGTTGTGGACAATCCACGACTTTCCCGCATATGGTAATGTTTCTGGTTGTAGGACAAAGGGTAAGTATGGTTGTCCTGCATGTGGCCCCAAGACAGATTCATTGCGACTACACCATGGAATGAAACATGTTTATATGGGTCACAGACGGTGGTTTCCACTCAATGACAAGGCTAGATATGACTCAAGTGCAAGCACCTTTAATAAGGAGGAGGACCACCGACCACAACCAATTCGTCTGACTGGGACAGAGATCGAAAGAATTGTTGCGAAGCTAAATGTGCAGTGGGGGAAGATCGAGAAGAAGAAACGAAGGGGTATAGGAGGACAGGAGCAAGTGGATGATGCTGAGTCAACATGCTTCTTTAAGCGGTCCATATTATTTGATCTAGATTATTGGAAGGAGTTGCCCGTACGCCACAACCTTGATGTTATGCACATCGAGAAAAATGTATGCGAAATACTTATTGCCTTGATGTTGAACACAAAGGGAAAAAGCAAGGATGATGCTAATGCACGAAGGGACTTGAAGCGATTGGGAATTAAGAAGCGTTTATGGCTGAAAAATATCAACGGTAAGGTAATCCAAAAACGAGGTCCTTTCTTGTTGCAAAAACAAGAGAAAAAACTTTTCATTCAGACTTTGCGTGAGTTGCGTGTTCCGGTCGGTTTTACTGGAAATTGGAAGAACATTGTAAAGGAAGATAACATGGATTTGAAGGGAATGAAGTCTCATGATTACCATGTGTTGATGCAACATCTGCTTCCAATTTTGATCCAGCATGCATTCATGGATAGCAAGCCCATCCGCAATATAATTAGAAGCTTATGTACCTTCTTCAACGCCCTTTGCTCACGAACCATTGATATTGAAATGTTATTGATTCTCGAGAAGGGCATGGCTAAGACGTTATGTGAGCTTGAAATTACATGCCCTCCTTCTATTTTTGTTATGATGATGCATCTACCAATCTACTTGGCTTACGAGGCTCGCGTATGTGGTCCTGTTTACTATCGATGGATGTATCCATTTGAAAGGTATGACATGAGTTTAATGTGAAAAACTTGGACTAGACATTTGCATTTATATTTCTTAAGTTTCGTTAACTCATTCAGGTTCATGAAGACGTTTAAGGCATATGTACGCAATAAAATGCGGCCGGAAGGTTGTATAACTGAACGGTACATACAAGAGGAGACAGTTGTACACTGTAACCAATATAGAGGGAAAAAGAAAACAAGCCTCTTGGAGAAACTAGAAAAGCGATTTGATGGATCAACTTCACTCACGTCGAGGTCGGAAGATTTTGTTGACGACTTCGATGGTGAAGTCGTAGGTCCAATTGGCCCGGGTCAAAATGTCGTCCTAGAAGGTATTGAGTATGAACAGGCTCGTATCTGGGTTCTGAAGAGTCAACCTACCTATGATACATGGCAAAGGTATATATTGGACTTAGCTTGTATGTATATGTCTTCTTCATTTTTTTATTCAATAACATTGTAATAACAATTCTAAAAAAAGGTCACGTCTATAAAATCATTCTTCGTGCAGGAAGTATGCCAATTTCTTGCAGCAACGCAAGGTAGTTGCAGGGAAGAGGACCAAGGTGGCGAGTAATGATGAGTTTATACCTTGGTTGAAGAAGCAGTTAGAGTTAGATGAATCAACTAATGAAAACTTTAAAGACATAGTCAGGGGACCAACTTATTTTTCTATACAGTACAATAAGTATTGTATTAATGGTTTCCTATTCGTCACTAAGGACTATGAGGAAAATAAAACGAA